>CAEGAE010085382.1:0-56297 GCA_903067095.1 Girardinus metallicus | reverse complement strand
TTTTACTAAAGAGTATATTTTTTTAGAGTATAGATTAAATCCTCATGAATCACACTCCATACTCCATAGGTGGCGGTAATGCTTACCTAACGTTTCATGCCAACATAATAAAAAAAAATCATGAAGAAGACTGTTGTTATGATTTAAAAATGACGTCACATCCACCGTCAGTCTATGGTCAGCATCACCGAGTTAGCTCGCAGGGTAGCTTTCAGCTAAAAGCGCTGCTGACAGTTATCTATGAGTCGCAAAAGAAACCCCAGTTTTCTGGAAACAAAACGGTCTCCTGAATTCTACGGCGCATTCATGGACCTCGCCGGGACAGCAGACAGAGCTGACGATGATTGTCTCGAGCTGGAACGCGAAGAGGAGCTCTTGTGCTCAGTCAGCGACATCACGGAGCACCTGAAGCGAAACATCGCCGTGGTTCTGGAGACAGCCCAGGTGGAGATCCGACGAGTGGTCAGTATCCGGATACAAGTACTTAAAATGGAGCTGCGCGAGAAAAATAAGGAGATCGAAAAGTTAAAAGCTAAGCTCGAGGTGGTTCAGAGGGATGGTAGAGACGGCTTTACGACCCTGGAGCCGACCACAGAATCTGGCTTCATGAAATTCCCTTTCAACTTGGGATCCAAGCATGGTGGCGTCGATCCCAGGAGAGCCAAATCTGTTATCCCCGAGGTGAAAAGGGAAAATATAGATGCTATTTGTGACTATCTGATGAAAGATAAAAACTCGAAGGGTTGTGGTGAAATGGACTCGGAGCTGGTCAGCCAAGCCAGAGGGGAAAAAGAGGTTGATGAAGAGCCGGAAATCCAGCCTCTGAGCCTGTGGTCAGACAGCAGAGTGGAAGCTTCCGGGCCGGTGCATGGAGACCCAGACTCCACCTCAGATTACATCTTCAGCATGCCTCCCATCGGCAGCAAACGGATGTATGACTATGAATGGATAGCACCAGCGGCATATTCTTCAGAGCTGAAAGGTAAACAAACACAATGGTAAAGGATTTTTAGATTACAGTTGATGGGGAAATAATAAAAGTCCTAGCATTTAATGCAACTTATGTAGAATATATAAAGTCTGCATTGTTATTAACTGGGATTAGTCTATATTTTCGCAAGTAAAGGAACTAATAATCTTCCTTCTGCTGAAAATATCGATCATTATGAGATTTATTTATTTATTGTTGTTTTGATGCCAAGGAACTATATATTTTTTTTCTTCTAAATCAGGAAAAACTAGTAGACCTGTTATACTTTTATTCTTCCACACAAAAAAAAAAAAAAAAAAACTCTGGCACGTCCTGTGGCATCTCCAACAAAGCCACTGTGATACTGTAATCATTTTGTGGTTTTACCAATATTCTCAAAGCTTAATATCCTTAAATCCTTTTATACCTTCATACTTGTAACTTAACTTCATGCTGCACGAGCTAGACATTACAAAATAAATAGCAACTAACCTGGTAGATGGCTACTGTAAACAATATGGACAAATAGAAACATACAGTAGATGTAATGTAGCAGCTTTTCTTGTGAAATTGTAGGCTGCTATTGTCTGCTGTTAATCCCCATTTATGAGGTCTTAAATACCTAAAGTCAACTTAAAGCATTGTGTCCTTCTGACTGCACTGTGGTTATTTATTTACTTAACCAGATAACAGTGATATGACACATTTTGACTACAGATATGGGAACTATTACACCTATATTAAGTCAGATAATGTTGCAACATAAGTAATTTGAAAAGTGCATTTTGGATTTACTCAGATCGTTTTGGTCTTTGTATTAAAAATAGCTTGACAAGCGGAAACATCGTCATAATGTGTCACAAAAAGAGCAAAAACAGAAGAACTCACTCGTTATACTTTTTCATAGAATTATGGTTTACCCGTCATAAGGCTTTCCCATTCTTTCCTCCTAGACATGAAGCAGCCTGAATGTGAAAACACCAGGGCCGCTGTGCTTGAGGACGATGACCACCACGCTGACGAGTCGTCCAGGAGGGACGGAGGTGGCGGACAGAAGCAAACGCAGGTCTGTTTCTCACACGTCCAGCTCTCGGACTGCTCCACCAAACCCCACGGCTCTCCAGGGACGGAAGGGGCTCCGCTGGAAGACTGCACAGACAGGCCAGAGACAGGTGGGGAAACAGACGCTCACTACTAATAAGCAAATTGTTAAATAATATTCTTAAGGACTATACAATCCAATACTAGCATTTCTCAAATTTTTGCAGGTGGTGACATAATGATATTTATTCTGTTCTATTATAAAGTGTTCAATCTTTTCTTTTTCTAGAGAGAAAATGATCACATGACCACTGCATTGATTTTTTCATTGCTTTTTTTCCCCTGAGGGGGAAAAAAAGCAATAAAAAATCTTGTAATATTCCCTAAAATATTACAAGATTTGAAGGACATTTTCAGTGGTGAGGTGACAAAAAGCAAAGCAATCTTTCCCCTGGACCCTTTAAAAAGTGAACAAGAAGAACATAATATAAAAATGATTTTTTTTTTTTCTATTTAAATAATATCAGGATTGGTAATTGCCTTTAAGGCCTCATTTTACTTTGGGAAGATTTTCCTTCTAATTGTTTGTATATACCTTCTGAAGACCCTATTAATTTAAATATAAAGGTGGGAGATGTACATCACAGATTATTGTACAGTTTGACTTTGACACATTCTATGCAGTAAAAAAAAAGAAGGAAAAAAGATTTTGTAAGATTACTAACGGGAAATTAAGAAAAAAAAAATGTTGTTTTTTTTGTAAATATTACGCACCCCTAGTTAAATATTTAGTAGGATGATCTCCTTTGTTGTCATTATGTCCTTCTGTATTAAAACTAGGCATGCAGGAAATTTCACATGGGCCTTATTCCACAGCAGGCTTCTACACATGGAACAACAAGGCAGCGTTCATGGGCCCATTGTAAAGAGAATGACATTTCTTTAGCAAGATCAGACAGGTTTTACTGTTATGGTCATTTGCAAATATTTAGATCATGTACTTTATGTATACTGGGCTTTTCTGATCATTGTATCATAGGAAATGTTGTTATAAACAAATTAAGACCTAAAAGAGCATTTTGGCACTTTAATGCTTTTTTATTAAATGTTGTTTTAAGAGAGGATTTTTTTTTTTGTGGAGGCAGTGGAGAATTATGAAATGTCTGTTTATGTAAAGCAGTGATGAATCTGTGAATTCTCTCATTCATTGTTTTCAATCTGAAGATGGAAAAGAGTTTACAGGATGGATTGTCATTTTTCTTATCTATTCATTTTTTCAAAGTTGTCTGTCAGTGAGTTTAGAGAAGATTCCGACGACAGAAGAGTTTCTTAACGACTTGCCAAAGATTTCAGACGGAGGTAATCCTTTTTTGGAGCATGCTCTAACCTTACAAGCACTGCAGGAGGCGCTGGTGAGCATGGAAAAGGGTAAAGCTCCAGGGATGGATGGCTTTAATGTGGAATTTTCTAAATCATGCTGCTCTGTGTTGGACGTCCTCGGTAACAGTGTAGTGAGGGGAAAGTGTTGCAGAGCTGTGCAAGGAGAATCTTTGTGAAATAAAGAATTTAGAGACCTGTCAGTCTGCTATGTGCTGATTATAAGATCTTCTTAAAAGTCCTGGCATGCAGATTGAAAAAAAGTGATCAAGTTATACATGATGATCAGTCTTATTGTATCCCTGACAGATGAATAAGAGATAACGTATCATTAATTTGGGATTATTTGGACCAAGAAAAAGGATTTTATCGGCTGGAGCGCCAACATCTCTGGACCAGTTTGAACGCCTGACCCCCAAACGGACCCTCAAACGATTCTGAATCAAATTGAACAGAGGTGAGAGAAAGCATGTGGTAAATCCCTGGGAGTGTTGCGGCTGTTGGAACGGTACGCTGACCAGCAACCTAAAGCTTGAACAGTCTGAGATGCCCCGGCTGGATGCTGAAGAAACGGCTTCTATATGGAAAGAAGGGGAGGGACAATGTTAGGGAGAGATGCCCGACCTGAACAGAGCTCGTCAGAGATGACTGGAGAATCAGAAGCGAGTGGCTTGACTTCCTGATTCGGTGATGAACAGCGGATCTTGATGTGAAAAGTCTGGACTGAAAATAAGACTGATTTGTACGGGGTGAGGAAGGAGGTAAGACAGAAGAGATGAGCTGGACAAGAGGCAGCAAAGTGATCAGTTTTACTTCTGATCGTACTGACCCAGGTGTGGGAAGGGAACTGCTCTGTATGCTTGCTTAATATTGCAGTATGAGCCTATAAGCAACAGGTGTCCATGTCATAACGTGAGATATTTACACACAAACATTTTTTTTTTCTTTTTACTTCTAATGAAGTATACTCTAGTGCTTAAAAAAAGGAAAAGTGAACCACGTATTCTTCTTCAGTGTTGGAAATAAACAGCCACACACTTTTCCTTAGTCTCCCTTTATTTGTTGCTCTCAATGTCACTTTTGTCTCATGGCGGCTTCCCTCTTGAGTTTGTGCCTTCCTCTTCATCACACAGCAGTCCAGCCTTTTGAGCGCGATGGTAAAACGTTTTATTTAGCCGCATTGGTGTGGAAAAAAAGCGGCGGCTGATAGAATGGAATTTACTGTCAAAATAAAGTCAGAGGAGAGAGGTTACTGGAATTGAAGCCGTATCTGTTACTCATTTATTTACATATGTAAATCGATGAGAATAAGCCCCGCATGTGTCTGTCTCTCCTCTGCACAATGAAAAATCATGCCTGTACATGGGATGAAGGTAAAACTACAGGAACATGAATTCATATTGAGCCATAAAAACAGACTTAGCAGTTACTAATGTTAATAATTAAAGTGCAAACGACACATCCATTTATGTCATGTAACATTGTGTTTTAAACTTAAATTGTTCCCATGACGTCTAGCATGACTGTATCTCTGCTTTCCTGGTTGCCACTTTCTCTAAGATGAGGGCTGAAGAAGGGTTCTCTCTTTTCCACTTCCGCTCTTTCTCGGCATGTCCACGAAAACATCAGCTGTGACCTTCCACATCCCAGACTTTCAGAACAGCAGTCCAGTCTTTTTCCTATTGTCCAGTGGATAACAAGTACCTTATTGTCACATACCTGCACCCGAGTGTATATTTAACCGAATTATGTTTGCTTGTTTTTCAGGCCAACAGTTTGCCAGCCACACCTACATCTGTTCACTTTGCGGAACCTTTTGCCCCGACTCCGTGTTTCTGGAGGATCACATCAAACTCATACACCCAGATGCCGACGACTCATCGGCCGCCAGGGCCCAAAAGTTCATCTCCTCAGCTGGACCCGCTGGGGAAGATGGCAGCAGTGATTCTGTCAGCGTTGGGAAGGGGACCAGTGAGGGCAGTCCAGGAGTGAGCTCCGGTGTTAGTGCTGGAGGAGGACCTGTGAAAAAGGAGATTAAAACCGAAGGAGGGTATGAATGTGGGGACTGCGGCCGTCACTTTAACTACCTTGGCAACCTGAGGCAACACCAGCGTATCCACACTGGAGAAAAACCTTTCATGTGCCCAGAATGTGGCGAGAGGTTTCGCCACGCCGCCCGATTAAAAAGTCACAGGTTGGTGCACAGCGGCGCCCAGAGTCCTTTCCCATGTCCGCAGTGTGGGAAAGGTTTCTCTGTGCTTTCCGGTCTCAAACGACACCAAAGGGTGCACACTGGTGAGAGTCCGTATGCCTGCCCCGAGTGTGGTCGATGCTTCAAAGAGCTAGGAAATTTGTACACCCACCAGAGGATCCACAGTGGGGCTACTCCTTACTGCTGTCAGCAATGTGGACGCTGCTTCCGCCATCTAGGTACATATAAGAGTCACCGGTGCTCTCCAGCACAATAACCGCCTTTAAAGTACACTGATCGTAACAGTCATGAAAGATGAAGTAGAAACAAGCTGTAGACCCTGAGATCCTTTTCTGTTACTTTGAGCATTTTGCGACAGTAAAATACACTAGCGATGTGGAAATTATGACTAAAGATGATCATAAAGCATCTCAGAACATGTTTTCTAATGCCTCCTGGTTCATTTCTGAGCAGTAGCAATGTTCTCAGGGACTAAAAAAGTCACTTGTTTTAAAGGTTTTCTCCTGATCCTGCAGTCCATGGAATACGCCCATTAACATTAAAGGTTGAAGGTTTTTGGACTGTATGCATTTAACTGTAATTATTTTTGACAACATATTACTTGTGACATATCCATGTGAAATAGCAGATTTAATTAAAATATATTTATAGATTTATTCCACCTTGTGAATTGGCTTAAGAGCAGAAAAACCTGACCTGATCATCGACATAGACGACATTACATTCCGCGTGTTTGTATTTTAATACAGCATTGATTGCAGTGTATGTTTTAGAATTGCTTGTAAAATGTTAGTAAAAGGTTCCCTTATTTATATATGCTGACAGATGACTGACCAATGCTCGTTTCCTCCTGAAAAGTGATAGTCTTGTTTGTCTTTATGCACCGCATTGAACAGAAAGCCGTCTGATGAATTCACACAGATCACACGCGTTCATGTTAAAGACTACAACATCAGTTCCAAACCTGATCCTGTAGCTGCAGTTTCCAGTATTTTTTTAGAAGCAGAAGGTAAACAGAAGAGGAGAATTGGGGGAAATTCTTTCCTTTGGGCTCCTTGGAGGAAGACGGAGGCCTCCACTACTGACAGTAAAACTGTAAAAATTGAAGCCAGTCTTGCATTTACTAACATGTATGTTGCTGAGCCCAAAGTATCCTAATCTTATTGGATGCCATTAAACTTTTACCATCTTTAGTTCATACGTGTGTTTTATTACTGTGACAGGGTTAGGATTAGGATTAGGGACCTTTTTGTTACTTTTGGAATTATTAGTTCGTTCTTGTGCACAAAATGTCTAAAAAGGACTGTTGCAGGATAAAGCAGTTTTTTTTTTATTCATTCAAGCAACAGTTTATAATATACTTTGAGAATCCATTGATGGTAGTGATACGGCTGAATATTCAATATATGATATAAAATGCTTTAAGAAAAATAAAACTTGCATTACGCTTAATGTATGATATATATGTATATGTACATGTATCTACATATGGCAAAATGTTTGCTCCAGGAATCGACAAAGATATTTCATAGTTCAATCACTGTTGGCGTTTGAACAGTCCTCATTATGCTGTTTACATTTTAACACCATGAGGCCAACATGATGCATATCTAATCATCACCACCTTGCCATTGTGAGCATTGTGGCATTGTCACCAGTCAAACGCAATATGATTAACAAAACAACTCTGGTAATGTTAGCCTTCCTCTGTTTACAGTGTAGATTCAAGCTCCGTCATACACCTACTGCTCCAGATGCTCCTAACGGATCACTTCATTCAGACTGCAGGTTTACTGATGGCTCCTAGAACTTCAAAACGTAGAATGTGAGACAGATTCTGTATCAAGCTCCTATCCTGTGGAACCAGCTCCATGTTTCAGTTTGCGAGGCAGACACCCTGAATACTCTAGGTTTAAAACTGTCCTTTTTGATAAAGCTTATAGTTCGACTGGCGTAAGTCATCCTAAACTTCCTCTGTAGTTCTGCTGTTATGGTCGTAGTCTTAACAACTTTTCCTTACTCAGCCACATTCTCCTCCTCCTCTCCTGTTTGGTATCATATTCTGTTCTTTCGATTTTTACCTTTATTCTCTCCCAGCTTTTGCTCCTCACAGAATCTACATCTGGCTTGTCGTTCTGTGTGTGTACGCTCTGTGTTCTCAACTCTCCAGTGAGCCGTGGCAGGTTGCCATTCACGCTAAGCCAGGTTCTGCTGGACGTTTCTTTCTCTCTTCTTCATTTGGAATCTGCCTGTATGATTAGATTGAATTTGCTTTTTTTTGTAAAACTTCTTGAAACGCATAATATGTTGTGAATAAATAAACTAAAGACTGCATTATACCAGAGAGTCCCTATGGCGACCAGTAAAATATGGTCAGGGGTTTTTGGTACAGTGCTGTACTTTATACAGCAGCTTTATTAAAAGGTTGATCTATGGCTCAAAAATTTCAGTTTTACAACAAACCATTTTGATTGGACTAATTATCAACATGGAACAATGAGAAGATTACTAATATTTTTCACAATTTATCAGCAAAGGGGGGAAAAAAAATTAAACAAGAGTCAATTGTAATTTTAGAATTATATTTAACTCTACAACGATCTTTATGTTGCAGAACATGTACAGCGACATTAAAAAACTGCATTTAAAAAATGTGCGTACAGCTGCAATTATTTCAAAAATTCACAAAATAACTGTACTGTAAAAATGAATCAAAATTACAAAATCTTAAAAAAAGGTAAAATACAAGTATCATATCAACCCATTGAAACATTGTCATCTTAAAGTCAAAAAAAGAAGTGCTCTTCATATGAAAACAATATCCTTCTGTAAAAGCGTTTACAGTGTATTTGATACCAACTTGAAATAAACATAAATACTGAAAAAAATTTAAGCAGTCAAGCATCTCAGAAAGATAAAATAATACTAAGTCACTGCAGTATCAGATCTCAGCTGTTATAACTGTTTACTTTCATTAAAATGCCAAAAGGAATTTTGTGTTTTAATTACCTAGTGACGTAGTTTTGTAAATATTAAAATAACATTCATTTTTTTAATATAAGGATCTTAAAATAGGTTTTCTGACTGCATATAGTTTTTGTTTGTTTTACTGTATTTCTTATGAATGTTTGCATCTCGTGTTGTTTGTTTTATGTGATGAAAATAAGCATTACATTCAAATTCAAAAATACTTTATTAATCCCAAAGGGAAATTAGATGTTATTGTAACTCATTAATTTGGATTCTTCAAAGAGTTATTGAGGATGGTGATGGCTGCTGGCAGGAAAGATCTCTTGTAGCGTTCTGCATTACAGTAATTTATTAGCAACCAATATACAACACTGTACGTTCATTAGTATGAACTGTCCCATTTAAATTATAATTTTTTTTTAAAAAGCTGTTATAATAAAAATGTTCTTAATTATCTTTTGAAATCCTAATATGCCTAACTGTTTTGGTAATCAGAAATGTACTAAACACTCAATTTTTTTGTTACTTTACCATATGTTTTTAAGTAAAGCAATACAATCAAAAAGTTTTCATTTCCACAGTCACAGATTTTACTGCATTAAAACTTTTGCCCACTTGGTTTGTCATTGTCTATGACTAAAACTGTCTCTCAGTTTAAATCTCAGTTTCTGTCTTCATGATCTAAACGGTGGCCTTGTCCCCTGAGGGGCCAGGTGCCCCCTGTTTGTCATGTGCACCAGATATCCAGTGGTAGCACTCGGTGCCAGTGGCATTCTTGTTTCTTGGCTTCATGCCACAATGAGTGCAGTAGAAAATACCCAGTGCCACCATCACCACGATAAAGATGCAGATGGGCACCAGCAGGCCAACCAGGAGCCCAATGTTGCTCTGTTTATGCTCCCTGTCGTCTTGGACAGAATCCAGATTGTCCCCATTTCCACCACCCCCATTCAGGAATGGGGGGAGTGGCTTCGGTGTGGGAACAGCAGGGTCTTGAGAGTGTGTAATTTCCTTATAATTCTTTCCCTCCTTTCCAGACTCCTGCCCAGGGAACTGGGGGTAATCATGGGGAGATAACTTTTCCTGCTCTGCTTCTTTTTTTATGTCTGAATCTGTATGTGGATTGTCCAAACTTTGAGTGGAAGTAGAAAACCAAGCTCCCTCTGAGGTTGTATATGTGGAAAGGAATGGTATAGTTGTAGTAGTTTCCTGTTCATCATCTTCATACAAGTCATCCACAGTGCTTAAGCTAGTCCTAGGATCGTCCTGTGAGGCACTGGTATCCCACATTTCCTCAGGTTTGGAGGCTGTTGATGGATTGGTCAGCCAGTCCAGGGGTTGCTCCTGATTTCCTGGCCAGTGATCTGTGGTTGGCTCTGGGTTCCAGGGGGACAAAACAGGATTCCATCCAAGTTCAATCTGTCCAACATGAGGGAAGGGAGGAGTGGTAGATACAACTTGATTGTCCCCTATTTTCTGACAGGTTGACTGATCAGATGAAAGTTCATAGCCATACTCACAGAAGCACTGAAAACCACCTTCATAATTCACACACATCTGCTCACACATCCCAGGAATCTGACACTCATCATCATCTAGGCATTGTGTGGGGTCTTCTCTATCAACTGAAAAACCCAGATGACAGTGGCAGGTATAGGAACCTAGAACGTTTTCACAAGCATGTTGGCATACCTTATCCAAGCACTCATCTTTATCCTCACATTCCCCTGTTTCATTGATGAGATAACCCTCCAGACACTGACATTCAAATGTCCCTTGCAAATTTGTACATCTCTGCTCACAAGGAGACTGAAGACACTCATCTACATCTAGACAAGCATGTTCATCTGGTGCAAGCATGTATCCATCAGGGCAGGCACAGCGGTAGCCGTCTGAAAGAGGCAAGCACTCAAACTCACAGGGGACTCCTTGACAAACGTCAGGCTCACAGGTATGTCCATCGTATCTGAGACGAAAACCCCTTGCACAGTCACAGGAAATCTGACCACTGGCTTGTGTACAGAAATGTTCACATCCACCATTACCCTGCTCACACAACTGGTGTGAAATTGAGGGATTTGAGCAAAATAGTGGTTCAGGAGACCATCCTACTGAACCATCGTTTGTCCTCTTCACACACAGAACTTTCTGATTGGCATTTGTGAGGCATCGTAAATTAGCAACAGATCCGACTGGTAGATGAGTCAGGGTTGTGCTCAGTAGGTTAAAAGGAGTTGTATAAAGGACAACTCCTGAACCCCCACTTGACAAGGGCAAACACATTCCGTTGTAAGCAAAGTGGCAAAGATATCCATCAGCAGGGACAGAGCATGAACCATGAATCCATTTGAAGTTATCACTGTGTTGTAGTGTGTTGTAGTCAAAAGACACACAGAGAGATACTAAACACATATCAGGAGAGTCCTCTGTTTGCCAGTTGGTATACTCTGTGTCTTGATCGCCTGTTGTCCAAGAGAAACCCCTTAGTGAATTTGAGTTGCACTGACGAGGTTGACGTTGCAAGCCAATCCACACTTTGACCTTGGTACGTGATGACCGCAAGTCCACAGTGGAGAAAAGTGTGGCAATAGCGATGGCCTCCTCTTTGCGTTTGATGGTAGCCAAATTTCCACCTTTCTCTTTGCAGGACCTCCATGAGTCTAGGAAGATTTTACGGTCAAAGTAAATCACAAAGCAGCCTTCTGCATTACAAAATGCATCTCTTTCTCTCAGGTCCTGGCTTAGGACTGCAGAAAATCCAAAGAGTGAATACAGCACAGAAGACAAGAGAAAAATAGCAGAACTAAAGAACAGAAACCCCATTATTTTTCTCTTGTGGATATCTTCTTCCAGTGTACATCAGTCTCTGACTTGATTTTTTTTTTGTCCAGTCTGCATGTACTCTTTACTCTGTTGTGCTTAAGCGTATCTTCACAGCCACTGGGATCATGCAAACTGTCCCACGATTCCAGAAAGCACAAAGGGAGGGAATAATAGGGAAGGGGGCTGGAACCATTGACTTAGAGAGGCTGGGCAAGAGAGGAGAGAGGAGGGATATTGAGGCAAAAGTGATTTATTTTTGAAAGAAGTGCAAGTGGTGTCTCTGTGGGGTAGGGTGGGGTATGTGGATGTGTGTGTTTATGTGTGTGCTGGGGGGAGTGAGAGGGATTGCACGATGTGACTTTGTGCTAGAGTGGGGGGAGGAGCAGCAAACGATGGAATGCTTTCTTTTGGATAGTATGTCATATGGTTTTCATAAACCCTGTTCATGGATACATTTACTCTTCAGCAGGGACAGAGCATGAACCATGCTCTGAGAAAAGTGTGGCAATAGCACACCCTTACACGCACAAACACCTTCTACTGCAACATGTAAAAGCAAGAGATTTACTCTGATACACTCTGCATTGAGAATTAATTCCTTCCATGAATTCAGCAGTTATCTTCTGCTTCTTCTGGATTTCTGATCATGCCTGAGGTCAAGTCTTTTTTACCTTTAGTCAAGCATTCTTCCTGCAGTGTTAAGCATCTTATTAGTGTGACTCCACTGACTTCACTGTAACTCTTTTGCAGTCAGGTCCTTGATTAAAATTCAAGTCACTGCCTTTGTGAGTTCACAATACTTGACTACTTTGTTTTGTTTTATTGGATAAAACCCCAATAAATACCCAGTATTCATATGCAAATTTACCCATATAAATACTTCTGTAAGTCATGGTACGTGAGATTAACTTCTCTTATAGGAAATACACACAAGGAGTCTAATACTTGGACTTCTTGTGTTTTCTTCAGCTTCCTCTCACACTCAGAAGACATGCATGTTGCTTTTAATGAGCCATTTTCAGTTGACTTAAGATGTGAGGTTGTCCATCAGTTTCCATTCTCAGTAACTCTGTGTTGCCACCCACGAGACAAGCATAAGTGGACGCAGCAAATAAATGGGTGTGATGTAGAGTTTGATGGTGAATAAATAAATATCCTCAGATTACAGTTGATCTGTTTTTCTTAAGATGGCTGGAAAAATAGAGAAAGTTTTCAAGGTCAGTGCAGAGAAGGGGTGTTGTAAATGGTTACTTTAGTAACCGAATAATCTATTAATTATTCTGACAATCGAACAATCAAGTAAAATCTTGATAAAATAAAATGTAGGTAAGTACTACCATTACAGTAGTATTAATATCAGATATCAGTATTGGCTCAAATAGTCATGTCTCCCTAATTATCACTTTTCTGTAGCTCCAAAAGTGAACCTGTCATAATAATAGCTCACTTTTTAAGTCAACCTGGACTAAAATTACACAAAAATCTGAAAATATATTCAATTTAGTAATAAAAGTAAAAATGATAAAACAGCAGGCTCACAAAAACACTCCAAAAAAGTGTATATTCCAGTTTTTAGATTAGGACTCGACTTCAATCTGTTTAATAATTGAACTTTCACTTTGACCAGCCAGTTATAGATTTTGAATTCACGTTAGCTGCGAGATCTTTGGCACTTTTGCCACACTCAGAAACACATCTGCCGACTATGTACTCGCCACAGTGCGCTCCGCCACACATTTGTTGTGATGGTATGAAATTTATTGTCCGGTTCGTCCGTAAAGCTACACTTGCACTAAGCATCAGCTACAGCAGATGAGTTCTGTCTATCTGCAGGCATCTCCACTCCACCAGTATACATATACCAGCTATACACTTCAGCCCTGTTTGCTCCAACTCCGAACCATCCACTAGGCAGCAGTTCTAGGATGGCTAATAAAAATAAAAAGAATGTTGTATTCCATGCATTTTCATCAGTTAATGCCCTGGACAGAAGGTGAAAAGTGACCATATCGGGGGGGAAATAGGACATTTGGTTTCCCTATGTTATGCTAATAGCACTTAGCTCCTGTTCATAATGCTTTAGTGGCAGTGAGAGTGTTGGGCAGCACAAATAATCATCCACCAGGAACACTTGGTGCTAAATTGCACCAAAAATTTGAGACAGATCATTTGCCTCAAAAAATTTTAATTCAAGGCAAATTTGAGGTAAGGAATTTAATGAATCCATTTCAACGATTCATCGACTGGTTCGATGAAGTGTTGAAATGGCCCAAAGAGGACCTTTGGCTTAACCAAGAAAACAAAATCAAGTCAAAGTGGAAAACGGTGAAGTTTCAGATATGTATGGATCCTTTATTCAACCAGGGAAAAATAATTGAGATCAAGACTTCTCTTCTAAGAGTGACAAACATTAAGACCAAAACACACAAATAGGAGACATCGCAAGGCATTAAGCATGGTTTAGGGGGAAGACTGGTGCAGGTGTTCAGCTGTCTGTGGGTGACAGGCAGGGTCACCCTGGAGAGGTCAACAGTCCATCGCATTGCACAATTGGAGTGTATGTTATTTAATTGAAATTATTATTTTTTTAAGTGCCCTAAGACTCCGTTTGCTGTGAATTGATGCTATACAAATAAACTGAATTGAAACTGAACCCAATGAAGGATCTTCAGTCAGAGGCTTTGTCGGGACTGCTTTGAGACAGACAGCTACAGGAGATTCTTCCTGAATGCACCCATCACCATCTATAACTGGCTTGAGAAACACTGGCAGTGGGTTATTGAATATTCAATCTTCTTTTGATTTTAATTCAACATTGTTCTACTTAAATTTAACTTGTGATCATATTTAGACTTCTACCTCTCAACATGACGGCTGATTAGTCTCTGTTAGAACATTATGTCCTTATAAGGACACGGACACATGTACAATTTTGGTGTATGCTACTGTGGGAAGTTAGAAAGAGACCCCATCCCTGTGTGTCTCACTCTCACACACACATCAACACGCCCACCCACCCACCCACCCACACACACACACACGCACACCCCCACACACACACATACAGCTATTATTATCACATTGAAGATGTGGACTATGTGTGCTCCTAAACAGGATGCGGGTTTGTTTCTCTTAGAAATTGCGTCTATCAATTTAGAGGCAAATAAGAGGGACTAAAAATATTACCCACTAATGCGCAAAAACAGACATAAAGGGGCCCACATGGCTACGCTGAGGACCGCTGAGGCAGCGGTCCTCAGCGTAGTGGTTCCCCCGTTTGACTTCCAGGATGCATGCCTTCTTCATGTCCATCTACTGTTGAATAAATACCATAAGCACAAAAAAGTAAAAAACAAAAAAAGTGAAAATAACTTTGCTAACAAAGAAGTGGTATCATCTAGTGCACTCAGCCTAATTTATGCTTCCAAGACCTTTAATGATCTCTTAATAACGTGCGCTTCTTCTCAAAGCTGTTTGTCACGATTCTCTGGGATTTGTCAGAAATTTTAAGTCTTACGAAATTGTCAGTTTTTTTCTCTGCATAAAAGACACAACCAACTTAAAATCTAAAACTCTGTTTCCATTTCAAACCTTTTTCTAATAGTTTTTTAGAGACTTTTACACCTTTGCTTCCATGCAGAGAGGCACTCAGGATGTTGTATCGACTTTTATCCACTTGGCAATTTGCTTGTATTTAAATAGGCAGAAGCAACACATTGTGCAGGAATGGACCAGAATATTAGAACCAATATGAGTCAATACAAAAAATAATATTTCACTTTAACAAAGCATTAATGAATTATAAATAGTTTAATATATTGACCCTCTATTTGTTGCTCCTCTGTGTTCAACCAACAGCGTTCTCATGCTCCAGTCGTGCCCTTCCCCAAATAAAACAGGAAGTTTGGGGTTAGACCATCAGAGAGAGGGCAGGCGAGAAGGGGAGGGGGCTGATGTGGTGGTGAGTCAAAGTGAGTGAGTCAAACAAGAAGAATTTTAGGGGACATCGTGTAACTGATTGTTACACTACGTCCCATGTCCCAAGTAGGAGCAGCCATTTCTCAGCACCAGTTTGTTTTTAGGATTCTTTTAACGGATCTGAGTTTAGCAATAATAGCCTAAAGAAACTTTGAATTAAATCTCCACATATTTCTGCACCAGAACAGTCGGTCCGGATAAAAACGCAATCCCGAAAAAGACAAAACTGTGATTAGCCACAGCTGTAAAAGTTCACATAGAAAACAAGAGTTAAATAAACAGGGAGGCGAATGGGACGAGCCTGACATCTATAAAAATAAAATCACGTGACGTGAAGCTTACCGTCCTGCTGAAAATAAACAACCATTTGATATACAGTGTTTATATTCTTTAAGTTTTGCAGTGTCCATAAAAATGTGCTCACCCTTTAGATGTTGGACCTTATTTTCATTGCCTTTACTAATCAACCAAGATCAACAAAATTTGGCTGTTTGGACAAAAGAAAAGAAACCCTGTGATATCGTAAAAGCAGATTTAGCAGATTCGCCTTTGGCAGCAGCCACAGCACAGGTTGTGTGGATGGGTCCCAGTCAGGACCCTGCAGCTGTCCTCCATTCCTCTTTGGAACGCGGTTGCAGCTCCGCCAGGTTGAGCTCAGGTTGACTGGGTCACATGAACTACTCACTCACAGCTTGGACGGCCACATCTGTTTATTGGGATATTTGTCACCAGGCATCTGTTTCTACGGAGCCCCAAGAGGGACACAAGGACGTTTTTTGTCTTTGGAGTTCTCTCACAGAAGAATAGTGTTCACTCACAATAAATATTATTTATTATTATGTATTGCAAATACCTTTAAGGAACCTCATTGAAAATGTATTTATACATTCTTGAGTCTTTGATGCATAAAACTGAAAATCGATTTATTACTCTGTTCATGTTTGTTTGTGTGACGCTGAGATGGAACTGCGGATGAAAATCGCCTTTTATTAACCAGACTACCAACAACAACAACAAAAAAAAGAAGTCACAATCAAAACTATCAAATGATTTTATTATCCCATGAAAATAACTCAAAAGTAGTCCACAGTGTTTGGATGTATTGTTTCTTTCCTTCTTTTCTTACAGAAAGTTCCTGTTTAAGAAGTGATGGAAAGAGGTGGAAAGCTCATGTTTGTCCTGTTTTGCATTTTTCACATAAGTTTGCGATGCCTTTGTATCTGACAGGAAAATATATTACACTTCAAATATCTCACTAATGAGATATTAACATACATAAAAAAAAAAACTTACAAAAACAAGGGAATGACTAGACAAAGTCAAACAGTAACAGCAGTTAAAGCATAAATGTAAACTGCCACATCTTGTTTTCTCCCCAAAAGTTCTCGTCTTGGTGACTCTGGTGATATTCAACCACATGTTCGCCCTCATGTTTCCTTCACTCTGCTTCTACACACAGTGAAATTCTGCTCAGAATTGTTCAGCGTGTGTTTTATCCTGCAGAGGGATGCTATGTGTGCTACACAGACATATCAGCTGATGAGTAGCTTAATGCTGCGCTTCTTTTCCCCGCCGGTGCCGACTCACACATTCCTTGCCAATCTCTCAACACTTCTGCAGCCGAGAGTGTTAAGGATGTTCAGCAGGACGTTCTAAACACGGCAACTATTTATTTATTTATTTTGAAGAAACAAAAAGTAAAATCAAGCAAAAAATTTTTTTTATGAGAACAATTTTACATTATCTACAGGTAGAAGATACAAGATCTTATGATTTCCTTCCCCTTTCAATCTCATCAATTTATAAACATTTAAATCTCCAAACACCAGATAAACTTAAATTATTTCCACCTTACATGACACTTAAATCTCACATTCTCGCCCTTAAATGTACAATTATTAATACATTTTAAACTTTTGGTCTTTGAAACACACATCTTGTACAACATATAAGCTCCTTTTTAAACAGTTTTTTTTTTAATCTGGTTTACATTTGTCCTTTTTTGAACTCATCATTCAATCCATTCCACAAATCTACGACACACACTAACAAAAACTGTTTTTGGTTGTTCTGATACAATAGTTTTTTGTTTTTTTTAAAGTCCTTCTCCTCTTAAATTGTAGCCCCCCTCTCTGTGACAAAACACTTTTTGTATATTATAAAACATTTGAAGAAAATCAATGGGACCAAAGAGAGAGAGAGAGCAACAGTAGTGATGTTCAGCTCTTCCCTTGTTTAAAGCTCAGAACCATTTGGGTTTACCTCAGTGTTTAAAGGTGGGTAAGTAGCTCCCATCACTGGCCTCTGTTCATTTTCTGAACCTGGAATAGCATGACAGGTAGCGCGAAGATTAAATGAGAGGAGGTGGAGGAAAACTGTGGGCCTGGATTACAGGAGCCTCCGCCTCCTAGGACTGCCTCCGTCCCTCCTGAGGTCAAACACAGGTTCCTTTGTCTCGGGTGTATTTAGCTGTGGAGTTCTTCAGTAAAAGTTCTACTGGGCCAATCAGCGAACAGAATGAGATTTTTTCTTCTCTGCGCTGCTTTAGAACTGGAGTCAGCCTGTAGTTTTAGCAATGGCGGCGGAGGAAGTGAAGGAAGCCGTTCAGTCTGTGTTGGCCTCGCCTCTAAATATTGAATTAATATTAACAACCGCCTTGTTTGGATCTGCTTGTTTCTCTTTGTGGTGGAACTTGGTTGTGTGCAGCACAGGCAACTTCTGGTCATTTTCATAGCGTCAACAGCATTGCTGGGTTTCAATATGACGTAGTGCCGACGAGATGGGGGTCAGGAAGTAATGCAGCCCATTTACTTCTGCTGATCCAACTTCAAAATGTCTAAAGTCTGTGTCATGTCCGGTTGTTCCAACCATTCTAATAGTGAGAAAGACAAACGTTATTTTCATGTTCCAAAGGTAGCTGGTCACAAGGGAGTTAATTTGAAAAAAACTTACCAAAAAAGAGACGAGAAAAGTGGATCAACAATCTACAGCTAAAAACAAGAGATGCAGAAACTAACAATGCCAGATTGTACAGCGCCCTCTATCTAACAGGTAACGATCGCATCGTTTCAATTGTATGTTTTATTGGACAGTCACCTGGAAAGACAAGCATTCATATAAAAAGTAAGATATATGTTTTTTGCCCCCTTGCTCAGTTGAACCATGTTTTTGATGTGGTTTCTGTAGGTCGCTGTGAATGGTTGACCTACATTGTAGAGAGGCAGTAAGACTCAACATTAACATACAACTCCAGCATGAATAAATTATCTACAAGTAGATCCAAGCACATAAATAACATGGCTTAGCTTGTTGTTTGCGTTAGCGTTGTCATCATAGACCACTTACTTAAAATGGCACAACTCACTACTCACCCTAGTATATAGGCTTCTTTTGATCCTCAATGGTTGACCCAACCAGAAACCAAATAACTGCATGCTTCCAGGCTTTTGAAAGTTTTTATCTGGACCGTCGTATAATATGAGGTCTGCCGCACCAGATATGTTGATCGCCTTGACGCTGGGTAAATCCTCAAGTTTGTAAGACAAGTCTTTTATACCAAGACAATATGGATCATATCCTAAATATACGCGTATTTGTTTGAGATACCTCGTCCTTGCTAGCCCATTTAGGGCATTAGCGTACTAGCTGAGATCCATTTTGCTCTATTTTGTATCGGAGGAACCTACTTCCTGACCCCCATCTGAATTTCGGGTCACATGTCTGCAACCCAGCAATTACATACGTCACGGTCAAACTTTAGCAACCTCAACAGAGGTCCACGCCTCCAGGAGGCAACCGTTTCTGATTAGCCGAGGGTCCAGATCCCCTAGTAGACGCGAAGAGTAGAACAACCAGCTACGCTTCGCGTAACCTGCCTGGTTTTTACTGGGCTGGGTTTGGTACTCTACTTGATTATTTTAAAACTTTGGCCCTTCTTCAAAACACAGAGAAACTGTTCATTAGAAGTGTCAAAATATTAGGAGAAAATTGCAAAAATCACCATGATAGCCAACTGTATAAAAAGACATTTATTTACAAATGTGACTTTGAATGCCCCACAAAAAGATTGTCATATTCAAATGTTGTTCTACAGTCCCAAACTTGGACTGTGAAAAAGAACCCAGGCAGCATAAAATACATGCACATATCTGTACACTCTGTCAGCAAAATAGATCTGATTACAAAACATAGTCCTCGATAAAAACACCTCTGGATTTCTTTTACCAAGCGTCTCATTAAAACCGTCTTGAAAATGAATATATTTCATTTTTCTACCTCTTGGTCTTCTATATGAAAATAGTGAGATGCAATATAGCTGCAGTTTGTATGGACGACTTCTGAACGTCAACACTTTTTTTTTTTTTCTTTGCCTCTTCCACATTTTTAGCAGCAGATTCTCAAAAATAATTAGCAGGTGACATTTTATTTTCTACAACAGTTAAAACAAAAATCCAACTAAGTGCTTCAGTGAGATCAGCAGACAATGTCATGATTTTTTTGTGGTCAGAGGACGTGTATGAAACTGACACAGTGGCTCATATATTTAGTAGGAACGCACAAAAGATCACTATGTTTTATAGTAGTGGAGGGGGGCATTGGGGGTGAGGGGGAGGGGGTGAGGCTGCTATCCAGACAGGGCCAGGTTACTAGAAAATAGGTCTGAGTTGTAGAGAAGTTGGTGTCACGATGACAGTCATACACACATTCCTGACGTTGTCCACTTCCTAACAGAAGTATTTTGCAGAAACTTGAGTGGGTCATTGTACAGAGAGAATCTGGTGAAAACATCTCGCAATTTCTGTACATCTATGAACCGACATTATTACATCCACAAAAAAAGTGATAATGTCTGCGTCACGTACCTGTGTTTCTAAAGTTTCGCTCAAATTAGCCCCCAAATGAAATTATTTCCTGCATAAGGATCGACTACGGAGCAAGTTTCTGCTCCCCGTGTTTTTAAAACTCAGCGTGCGCCGCATACAACAAACCACTTTGATTTTGAGCTATTACGCGACAAATTAGGATCTATTGTCTACTTCTGATCAACAGAGTCAATTATACCTACATGCTCCTACAGTTATACCCAAAATGACTCGTATCTGAAGATGTTTTAAAGCTGCAGTGTGTAACTTATAAAACATGTTTCATACATGTTTGTTAAAGCTGTCACAATGTTGTGGAAGAATGAGACAGATAATCTGTGAAAGAGATTATTGCCTTATTAGCCATTATTGCCATCTGAAGGAATGCACCGCTCCTGATAGAAAACAACCAATCAGAGCCAGGAGGAGGGACATAGCGCTGTCAATCAACTTCAGTCAAACACGTTTGGACGTCCAAATGTGTTTGGACTGGCAACAGAAAACCACAGCTAGCCGTGCTAGCCCTCGTCCACATAGACTTTGAAACTAAACCAACGCGCAAAACGCGTTTGGTGCAAAAGCACCATGCGTTGAACTTGAAGCATTGGACGCATTTTTGACGCACGTAACACGTTTGGTGTGAACGCGTTACGTGCTGGCCTCCAGTGTACCTCAGAACAAGGAGGCTCTGAACCAATCAGAGCCTCCTCCTGGCTCTGATTGGTTGTTTCTAGTTAGCACTGGGAGGATGCAGAAGAGCTTAACTTCTTCACATACCATACTCTCTCAACATAGTGACTTTTCCAACAAATATGTAAAAAAACAAAAAGTATTACAAAAGTTTAAAGTTCTCTTATTTTACAAGTATGTGTCTTCTGACTGGAGCTACCAACACGTTGAAGTGACCCAGAAAGGCGGGACCTAAATCAGACGGTGAGAGCTAATGATGAGGCTAAGGACGGCAAGTAAGCCTTCTAATGTCAAAGACCTGGAACTCATCACACAAGATTCATCATAAAAAAATATTTGTGGAAACTTTTAAATTATTCTATGTCAAACAACTTTTTGTAACTTATTATATAGAAGAGTATAGAAAACGTAGAAAAAGAGCATAGGAAACGTATGCAAGTGTCAGGTGAGGCCTGGGGGTTAAAGGGTTGGTTTGGCGTTTTTGAAGTGAGATTCTGTGAAATTATTGTCAATAGTTTCTCTACATGTAGTAGAAAAACCATTGACAATAAAATGTTAGCTGTGACATCTGTGAGCTCATCATTTGTTTTAGCTGACTAACAATTTAAATCTCAAACTAAAAACGCTACATTGTTTGTGTGTGTTGGTGTTAGCGTTGTACCACTAGTCGACACTTCACAAGGTAGAGCTGTTGTGCTTATTGCTGTTTTGTGAAGTTAAACATCTGTAATGATGCAGCTTACCTCCAACTTGTAAACTTTCCCTCCAAGGATGCTTTTACTTCTCAACAAACTCACTGTAATTTCACACCATGCATGGCTACCATTAACAATAATAACTGCACAGAATACCTCAAAATCAAACCTTTAACCTGCTTTTTCCAATCCAGAACCACAACACGTTTCTGACATGGCGCCACCTACGAAAGAAGCCACTGTTCCAAAACAGGCAACATCATTTTGGGCCAAAAATTGCAACTGCCCACATAGAAAATCTAAATACCTTCTAGAGAAATGTTTTACATTCAGGTGAGACAAAGACGTTGATGCGAGCCTTTCAAACGTAACACTACTGTCCCATCTGTCGAGCATGGTGGTGGTAGGGTTATGGTGAGCGTCAGTTGGTCTGCTGTCACTGGGTGGAATAATGAAGACGGAGAATTGCCTCCAAATGATTCAACATAGGCAGCCAACAATCCCAACCTCATAAACAAGTAAGTTACGGAAAGCAAAAAACACTGTTGAAAATTGATGGCCTGTGGGTTAGTGCCAGAGCTGTGGCAGAAAACTAACCAATTTATATCAATTCCACCAATTTTACTAAGAGTGGTCGAAAATCCAGGCATGCATAGTGTCTGGTCTAAGTGTACTTTACTAATGGATATTAAATCAAATATTATTAGCTTAACTGTAGGTATATATCTGACCCGGCCTGGATAAGAGGAAACATGCAGTAAATTCTAATTTGTGCGCTGCTGTTGTGGTGAGTGACAGTAAATCCAACCAATCAGCTGTGGTTGGGCTTTGTTCAGCCAATCAAAGTTCAGGGTGTGTGTTGTGTGTGAATTGTAAACTTAGCACACTTGAAAGCTGAACAGCTCCTGGTTGCTGTAACCATGGCAGCTTAATGTGACATTCCTGCTATTAGATTTTAACGCCAAGTTTGGAATATATGACTGAAAGAAGAACCAGCACAGAAGAGAATTTGCAACCAAAAAGGATTTTCAGCTCCTCTAAATGTACTCCTTGAAGATGGGATAGGTCTGTAATTTTAGGAAAGAGTTTTGAACATGTGTAAGATTTGTTTTTTTGATGGAGGTTTACTTCAAAAAAAACAAAAAAAAAAAACAAGAAAAAAGTAGAGATTTAAACAGTTAGAGAAGGCTGTTTTCTTTTCTCTCTCAATATTTAGAATTGCATGCGAGAGTCAGGGGGGTTCTTTGTCAATGTGCCCTGAAATGATTCATTCCCTTTGCAGTAGATGTAAACCTTTGACCCTTCATGAATTTCCAGAGCCCTTGTTTCATTTAGCTGCCAAAGCACAAATTAGGTCTGGCTCTTCATCCGTCCTTTACCTGAACTCACTGCCTGAACAATGTCCTCACAGTACCTCAAGCCACAACATAACTTTTAACACATGACTGAGTACAAATAATTCTGTTACACAATCAATTTATTGATCATAAACATCAATCTTCATAGTAATGTTCTGCCTCCCAGCTGCCCAATTTCAAATATTGCCAAGTGTAAGGTCTTGCTGAAGTGATCGACTGATGCAGCCGATGTTCTACAAGACTAGCTGAAAGTGCGAAGATATTACTGAGGCAAGATTGAACACACACACGCGCGCGCATACACACATATTTCTTAATTATAGCTTTTGTTCAGGTTTGTTTTTGCCCTTAACCACATCTAATTTCCTCAAGCCTACCAACTGAGCTACAAACCAGTGGCGGACCACCAAACTGCTCAATCTGATGTGCCAAAATACACCATCAGTTTTAAACACAACTTCTACTTTTATTGTTAAAACAAAAGCGGACAAACCCGCCCCAAACATCACACTGTTCAAGTTTCGCTGCCATATTGGTTGGACAGAAACGCCACTGGTTTCTATAGAGCACTGGCATGTTCTCTGAGGAACACAAACGACATTTATTTTTCCAGTTGCAGTTGTCTGTGTTGTTGCTAATCAGCATTAGTGAGTGGTTATAGTTTAAGAACTGAGCTCAGTTCACGACCAATGGACTTACAGTATGTGCTGAGACTATTACAACTTCAACATTTTATGGGACAATGTCATTAAGAAGTTTTTGTTGGAATTCAACCATCTAAAATGTTTACACTGAGAGCTCACATGTTCTTCAAATAGTCATATTTGCACAAGTTTGGATGTAGTTGCTTCAGATCTGTAAATTCGGTTTTGCGCTTCACTGTTTTTCCACACCAGTCTGTGTTGCTAGCTGTCAAAAATAACTTAGCAGCGTCCCGATGAAGATGGTTTTTATCACTGATTCCTATCAGACATGTAAAATTTAGGTATTTGATGATGCAGAGTCTGAATCTTTCCTTTCCGTGTCTCAGAACGGTGACAAATGTTTAGTCCAGAACTGAATTATTCATATTTGGAGTGATTTGTTGAAGTTCAAAGATAATGCTAAAGTGTTATCCTGGGTTGAGAACGTGCTGATAATGTTCTAATATCTTTATGCCCTTCAGATAAAGTTGTTCTCATGTTTAACAAACTGCTCTGGACCTCTAACATTCAACCAACCGGCACTGGATGCTATCTGGGGATATCTGAAGGGAAACTTTGCTGGTTTCGGCTGCACAAATATAGCAGATATAGCAACGCTGCACTCTTGAATTAGTAATTGCCTTTCTTGCCCCGATTTGCTTTTATAGGATTGTTTCACGGATTTTAAGGTTGTGGGACATTCACATTAAACTTTCCATCTAGAAGGAACAACCATTACCAAACAAATATTTTTGCACTCCTCAGTGACAACTCTCATATAGCTGCTGTTTCTCCCGAGCCATTAAATAATTTTAATATTAGCAATGCACAAAAAAATAAAAAACAAAAAACGAAGTACCAGAGTAAAACCTGTTAGATGTTCAATAAATTGACTGTTTTGGAACATTTAGCAAGATGCTTGAAAAGAATAAAATAAATATTTAGTTGGAGTTTTACCAAACTTCTAAGCATCCTATCTTAAGCATGACACACTTTATGAGCAGTACCAACTTTTGGTGATAGGAAATATGAAGGTGATTAGAATTCTATTCAAACTGCAGATGAAAATTAGACAAAAAGAAAAAGCAGAGATTCTGAAACTATGTGACCAACATGTTGTGCATGGAGATAACTAGCTTAGCCGCTGAACGGTTCTGTATGTGTCTGAAGACAAAACATGCGGAGATAAACAACTGGCACCATTCTATCATCCATGTTCATCAGCAAAATGACTCAACTACTGCCACCTAAAATACATATAGTCAGGTATACAGTCATGAGTAACTTCTGAACCTTGAAGCCGATGTTAAAGCTGCGGTATGTAACCTCTGAGTTATATTTGTTGATGAGTCAAATAATGTGTGAAAAGAAAAGAAATCTAACTCCTCTGCCTTCTTCCAGTGATAACGAGAAGCAACCAATCAGAGCCAGGAGGAGGGTCTTAGCGCTGTTATTTATGCTCATGTACACATCGCTCATTCTCCCACCGTCCTGTGCCCTCTGCTACCCTAGGGGAAATAAACAACTTTTCTGGGACGGTAAGTTGTTTTCCGCCATTAGTACATTTAGCAGCGCGTACTCGAGCCTGAGTGACAGCACTAAGCTCCTCCCTCTAGGCTCTGACTGGTTGTTTTTGGTGTATTTCTTCAGATGGGAATAGAAACACTGGGAGGAGGTGACAGAGCTCCATCTGTTCACAGATTATCTATCTCGTACTGTACTGTCAGCATGGTGACAGCTTTAAGTAAAAAAAAAAAAAAAACTAACTTTTTTGTAAAAGTTACACACTGCAGCTTTAAACAGACATTTTTTTGAAGCTCACATTTCTGTATTAAAATGAACTTTTATTGATCCAACGAAATATTCCAATGTTAAATGTCACTTTTTCATCAACTGTAAGTGAAATATAATCATAATTAACAGAAGTGAAAGGTTGAAAACTGTATTTAATCTATATTTTGCACTTCCCCCAACTGAGAAATAAATGAACTCTTCAATAATATTAAAATTGACTGAATATGACTAAACTTAGGACATATTAAAGATTGAAACGCCGCTTTAAAAAAACAGTGGCAAAAAACTTGATGCTAAAAATCAAACCATGAATATTAAAATAAAGTAGGTATCTTGCAGAATATACTACCAATGACAGAATTTCTGTTCCTCTCCAGTGCAGCTACAGCAGTATTGATTCTTCTGGAAGGTTCACACAGCCACAGATGACAGAAACCCTGCTGAAGATGTCAGATTGCAGTCAAAAGGGAAAGTGTAGCTCATGACAAGTAGCATGAATTCTGGATCAGCCAACAAAACCTGGACCTGCTTTAGATCGTCCTATGACCCGACTCATACAGCAGGGATGAAGGCCAAACCCACTCATCACCATTTGTTTGGTTGTCCCAACGAATCAAGATAACAGCAAAATAAAGCATCTGATTACCTCACAGACCTGAAAGCTGCACAATGAAAAAAAAAAAACAACTGGAAAATTTCATCAAATAAGCCTTTACGAACTTTGACTCAAAGTTTGTGGAACCACATAAAAAAAACATGTGGTGAAGATAATTTGTGTTCTGGTCATCAGGCCAGTGAAGGAACAGAACGTTCCCCGGAGCATTAACCTTGGTTTCAACACATTCTGAGATGTGACCGCCTTCCATATAAAGGAAACCAGAAATAATGCTTACTTAGAAATGTGGCTCATTATAACCCCCCAAACCTGTCAGCACTGTCCAGTCAATTTGTAAAGGACATCAGCGCCAGTTCACCGTTAAAACACAACCAAACCCTTGACTGCCTCAATATTGTACAGCAACAGGACAAAAGCAGATAAGCCTGTGTAGGCAGAGAAAGGGGGTCAGGAAAAACAGAGAGAGCTGGGGGACGAGGTGAGGGTACAGACCGGAGTGGGGACGCCATAGTAGGAAGGGTCTGTTAAAGGAAAGAGCAACATGAAAAAGAGAAGAACTCCCATCAGGTAGGATGATAAAATGGCGAGGCGTTGGGGGTGCTCCAGTGCAGTGCTGATGGCTGGGAAACCCATGTAGTTACAAAAGGAGTGACAGAGAACCGGACCAATCAGGTGACCTGGAGAAGACAGATAGAGAGAGAGGTCAGAAGTCATGAAGACACACAATCCTTCATGGTTACCATACAGGGCTTCCCCCTGTAAACATGGCCGTCCGCCAGGCTGAGCGCCACTCACTTGTTTATTTTAATAAACATTTAAATTCCACCATGATGTTTAATACAAGCTCTGCTGTGCTTCTGCCTACGTAGGTCGACACTTGAGAAG
The DNA here is from genome assembly GCA_903067095.1 of Girardinus metallicus. Classification (NCBI taxonomy): domain Eukaryota; kingdom Metazoa; phylum Chordata; class Actinopteri; order Cyprinodontiformes; family Poeciliidae; genus Girardinus; species Girardinus metallicus. Next base: position 29,343 of record CAEGAE010085382.1, on the reverse strand, counting down.
ACGACGTTCATCATCCTAGCATGTAAATTTACACAAATCCATAGAAAATCAGTACTATAAAATAATCTAAATATTCTCAGATGGTAATGTCAATTTGTGGTGTCATTTATTGTCTTTCAATGTTCCTTCAGAAAAAAAAACCAACAACAAAAAAACATCTTAATTATCATTATTTTTTACACTTAGCCAAATAAATATTTCTGAAAAAAATTCTGAATTCAATCCATAATTGAATAAAAACTATTCTGTAATGGCCATGCCTACATCTGGTATATTGTTATTTTTATGTTCCATTTTCAAATGTCAGAATTTTTTTAGTGGTCGGGTTTTTCGACCAGACTGCTTTAAATATGCACGAATGAAAAATCTGTACAATTTTTCATTCAGAACACTTCCTCCGGCTGGCCGCTGGTGTTGGTCAGAGGGTCCGGAGGCGCCGCTGCATGGCAGCCTCACCTCTGTCAGACTGTAAGTACTATACAGTAACTTCCCAGTGTGTGTGTGTGTGTGTGAATTACTGAACATAGTGCAAAGCGCTTTGGTTTTCCTCTTGACTTGATAAAGTGCTGTCCTATTACAGGCCATTTAGGATAATATTTACATTAGCTTCTTTTATTTTTTTAAACGTTTGTTTGAAGAGCCACTGGGTGATTAATTTATTAGGACTTATCTGAAGTGCAAAAAAATGTGATGATTGGGTTTATTTTTCTGTGACTGTCTTTCTTTTTCTTTTTTCTTTTTTTAAGAATATTGTTGGTGTTTCTGCTTTTGTTGTTGTCATGTTTTCAAACTTCTAACATTTTTTAAAACTTTTCTTTTTTTTTAATCTTTTGTAACTTGTATTTATCCAGACCCAGAATGTAAATGAATAATAAATGAGACCTCACCTGTTCTGATAAAGATGAATGCAGTGTAAGCGCCGAACACTGCTGTGTAGGAGAACTGAAACACTGCAGCAAACCAGAAACGCAAACATTTCATCAGAAGATGATTCTTCACGCTTGGTGGTGCCAACAATAATCAGTATGAAAGAGGTCAGCTCTCACCTGCTGAGAAGAAAATTCCTGACAGCGTGCCCTGTCTGAACCTCAGCAGCTCTATGACATGGTGAAAATGAGCTGAAATAGAGGCCATAGAGAACAGTTACAACTGCAGCAAAAAATATAGAATTTATGATCGACAACAGAGACACCAGCTGGCGGGTCTTAATGTAGAAAATACAACAATCAGCTGCTGAGAGAAACTCTTCTGGACAATCAGTCAACTTGTGTATTCTACAGAGATGACCTGACGGGAAAACAAGGAGCAGTTTTCACTTATAAATGGTGAAAAAAAAAAAAAAAAAAAAAAAAAAAAAACGACACTAATTTGGTCTTGCAGGAAAATGTAATTGAGTGGTGCCAGCCTATTAAGCCAAGGCAGAGAAGCAAACAGTTGGAAATTCAAAGAGCCTTAAACTATAAACTCAAAAAGGAAATAGGATTTAATAATTTCCCTTAAAATGGTCTTAATATGCAGAACACGTACAAGCATTGCCTAGATAAAACAAATGTTAAATTACAGACACTATAGGAGAATTTACAATGAAATCAGAACATTAGGTCCGACTGTAAATTTAAAATTCAAACCTGACTCCAAAGAGCAGACTGTGTCTACATGTCTCATGTTTTCAGGCAGTTGGTTCCTGAGCTGAGGAGTTAAATGCTGCCTCACCTGATTTAGTTCTGGTACTGAGAACATGGACTAAACAGGAGTCTGAAGACGTCACTCTGCCCCAGTGTGCTTTACAGATCTGAAGAAGAATATTAAAATCTATAATTTGACTATGATTATGTGTTGACACGGAGATATGAAGTTGCATCTTGTCGAAGCTGTGTTTAACCAGCAGCCTGAGAATCGACCTTCAGTAACCCCACGCCCAGATTACTAATCACCAAATGACACACAGTAGTTTAAGACCTGAATCAGAGTCCTAAACAATCCCACCTGTTTCCTCAGTATATTATGATCAACTGTGTTAAATAAAGCACTGAGATAACGGAATATCAACAGAAAAATTCTAGAACTATTGTTGTTAAAATTTACATCATTTAAAACTTTTACCATGTAGCCAGCTAGCTAGATAGCACCACCTTTCTCTCAAACTGGATGACACTGGAGGTGTTCTTGCAGAGCGGGTTCACCTGTATCAGCATTTACATGAACCCCCGTGAGGAGACATTTCTCCTCGGAGAACGCCGCACCACTCCGTCAAGTTTAAAAGCCACAGGGCTTGCTCTACAAAATCAATGCGAATAGTCGCGCTGTTAGAGGTGCATGTTGAGCGTGCTGCATAGAGAGAATGATATATCTTTGCAAAAAAAAAAAAGATTTATGTGTGTCGTGTGCGATTCCCCCTCCTGCTTGCCCAGAGTTTGATGCTGAGTTTTACTCACCCACTCCAAAAAACAGAGGGCAGGTGAAGATGGCAGTGGAAGGACCGGCACACGGCAGCAGCATGGGCAACATGCAGGCTCTGAAAACCAACTCTTCAGTCAGTGGTGCTACCACCTGATTCCTCAACCAGCGCATGTCGCTGAGGCACAGCGTCCAGAAGCACGGGTCTTTAACGAGAGGCAAACAGGAAGTGAAAGCTCTGCTGCTGTAAAGTCAATGCAAAATGGTTTTTCTCCAGAAATAAAATTCATTTGTAAGTTTATTTACAAATGACTGATGCATCACAGAGGCTTGAAATAGAGATTCACTAATCAGGCTAATTCCCATTTTATCATTTTTTGTAAAATTTTGACCTGCTGCTATAAATTTCAGCCAAAATCAACAGCCCTTCCTGTTATTGGTCACTGGTCAAAAACATGTCTGGGTTTTTTTTCCAACTGTTTTAGGGTCGTGTCGATGAGCTGAATCCTAAAATCACATTGGTTTTGCTCAATCAGGTCAACTTTCTGAACTATGGAGCAACATGAGCGTCAAAACTCATCTGGTCAATGAGTGATGAGCAGGAGGAGAGATTCCATCAGGACAGGAAAGAGATGGAGAATTTTACACAATGAAGACGTGATGTTCAGCTCACATGTACTTACACTTATCAGTGTTTATTACTCAGTTTACAGAAATCCGAGTTTGTAACATTTAATTAATACACTCTGCTAGGAAGCTTTTTTTTTTTCTCCTGAAACATTTTTTGGATGAGAAATATTAATGTAAATGAACTGATAATGTCACAAAAATGGAATCAATTTAGTCAGAAGATTGAATTTCTCTAAAGCAAATTAGAATAAAAACCTGACCTGACTGAGGAAAATGGATGTCATTTTTGGATTCAGTGTTTTAAAATAGTCCTAATTCAGTTGAACAAACAACTTCCAGGAAATATTTTTCTGTAACCCTGTGTTGTTATTAGTATTGGGAGCAGATGTGATGTCACTGTTTTACTGCAACACAAACCATCATGGTGCAAAGAAATAACTCTCTACATTCTTTACGAGGGCAGCCATATTGCCCACATAGAGAATGTAGAGAACTGTTTCATATCTTAGTCCCTGCACTGTATAGGGAATAAAATATCTAACTCGATATTAAAACTACTTCTTATGCAAGGGATTATGATTTTATGAAACCCAGATTGGTATTCAATTAAAATGTTTTCTCATTCCAGTAAACAGACAAAAAACAAAAACACCTTTTCTTGTTCAAAGTAAAAGATAATTTAGCTGGAACTATGTAACTATTTGGCTAAAGGGAATCAGAGCTTTTATCTTGCTTTTATCCCCCAACCACAGAATGTTTAAAATGGGAAGAGACTGATCATGTTTGGAGCGATAGATTAATATTATCCACTCAGAAGAGCCGGTCATTATGTTATTAAATGATACAAATATCCAGAAAATGAAACATTATAATTAAAGTATGAAGCGCAGCCATATTTATAAAGAAAGTGGATAAAAAATTGGCAACAAACCAATTGGGATGTTCAACATGCAATATGAATGTGCAAAAAACAGAGCTGGTGCTAATGTATCAGAAACAAAGAGGCAGTTAAGTTGATTCAACCAAACTCCTTGATGTGTGTCAATATAGGCAGACAAACTAAAGTTTAAAATGAAATGCTTGTTTATACAGAAAAGCAAAAAGAAAGCTTCTGGACTCACCAAGCACCACACGGACACCATCTGTGAAGCTCCAGGGACTGTCCATGGACAGCTGCATCAGAGGGCCCAGAAACAGGACCTGCAGGAAAACACAGCATCAGTTCAGCTTTATACATGAAACACCAGATTTACATTTGGACAGTTTCTCCCACCCACTGACTGATCCTTAGGAGCTGAAACAAGTTCAGGTTAAAGGAAAAACTCCTTCACTGTTGGTGAAAAGGCAACAGTGTCGAAAGTCAACAGAGTATATGAAGGAAATGGTTCAAACCATTCATCTGGGGGGCGATCACCTCACAAAGAGCAGAGGTTGTTGGTAGTTAGGGATTTTCTTCATGAGTTTTCCAGCGATAAATAAAAGCATGCGCAACATTAAAATAAAGCAAACGCAATCAACATCAAACATTGTAAATATTGGCACTGGTATAACTACACTCATCAATAACTGCATTAACAAAATCAACCTGTTGAGCAGTGGTGATCTGCTGCTTCCAGGAAGCAGTAAATAGGTTTAATGGTGTGATGGGCTCTCTTTCTAAATGATACACATTGTATGGGCTGAACACGGTTACCCTGTGGGGCGCAGCTTTAGAGGACCCAGAGGGCCCAGAGGGCCCAGAGGTCCTCTGACCACCATCATCAGGCAAGAAGAGTGAAGGGTTTTTGATGTGTTCACAAAACAAACAAAAAAAAAAAACACAAGACACGTCATACAGTCAACAGTTGTGAAAACCAATAACAGACATTACATTTTGTCAAGTGCCATCACTAAAATCATCAATACACATCGGATATGCTTGTTAATGTTCCATTTGTTATGATTCAAAAGCAGCTCTCAACAGGAGGGATGCTAGTCTAGATTTAAAGGAACTCAGAGTTTCGGCTGTTTTTCAGTTTCTGGAAGTTTGTTCCAGATTTGTGGTGCATAGATGCTGAATGCTGTGTCTCCGTGTTTGGTTGTGGTTCTGGGGATTTATAAACTAATAACAGTATTTTAAAGTTAGCTCCTTCCACTGGTTCCATGATGATCACCAGCAGCAGCTGGAGCATTGAGTTTTAAGCAGACCTGTAAAGACAGTTACAGTAATCACTGCGACTAAATATAAACGCATGGCTATAATCCTGAAAATGATCTGTAGCTGGTAGAAGGATGACTAAAAGCAAACATCACAATCACACACAGTAAATTGTTACCAAAAGTAAGTACACCCTCACGTATTTTATACATCTTTTCATGAGATACGACACTTTGATACAAATAAATGTGTAAATTTACCATCTCCTCAACACACAGATATTTATATATAAACGGGTGGCAACAAAATGAGTACATCCTTCAGATTGAAATTAATTAATCTTGAAACTAATAATGAAATAATATTGTATGTGGTGGATAAACAACAACCATAAACCCCTAAAACATGAAATGCTCCTGTTACATGTTTCTACAGACTAACTAGCTCAAGCTGTAAGAACTATTTCCCTCCTGTGGTCATTAGGATTCGACTTCAGCATTTTTCCCAGAATGCATTTAGAGGGGATGATTTCTTACCATAGTCAGCAGCAGAGGAAGAACAATCGCAGGAATAAAACCTTCAAGGCGAATCCCCAAGAGGGCCAGCAATGGTGAGACAGACTGACAAAAAACACACAACAACAAAGGGAGAGTAAGGATAAAAACAGTATTTACTGAAACATGTGCCACTTTCGTCTTATCGGCCGACATCAAGGCAAAGAAGATAGGCAAACTCATTCAAAACAAAATATTTCAACTCAGTCGTACATCAGGCCCGTGAAGTTATTAGTGGAAAAACCACAGAGAAAAAAAATTAAAGTGTTTCATAAGAGGCTATAAAGGAAATTTGAAAGGGGGGAATTCTTTTTATTAGTTTGATCTTCAATACCGCTTTGGCACCGTGATGGTTTTCTGTTTTCTGATGAAATTCATTTTTGGACTTGCAAAGAGCAGGGGCCTCATGCATAGAGCGTACGTGCCCACAAAAAATGTGCGGCGCCACATTTTACGCACAAGTTGGCATGTGTAAAAATTTATTTTGCGTCAAAGTTTGTGTAAATATACACACACTTTGTCGCGGGCGTGAAAATGTGCGGCAGCCATGCAAACTTTTTCTGTGGACAATATCAAAACTCACCTAAATACACTGAAATCTGGCGACATTCAACGTCATTTAGACCAGGAAGTTTCAAACTCGATGTTTTTTCATGATTTTAATATTTTATTGTTTAAACGTAAATGATGAAACTGAACTGCATTTATCTTCAGACAATAAAAAAAAAACACGCAGACAAACTAAAGAAAATTAAAATAGAAGGATGTGAAAACCTCACTCCAGTGTAAATAGTACTTTTCCTCAGTTTTTGTCTCATAAAGGTTCTGTGCGCCGAAGCGCCTGAAATGCATCTGTGGGGTCATTTCATTCTGACTGAAAAAGAAAACAGGATTGGATCAGCAGATTAACTCCAGACAGGTTTGATTATTTCAAAGGTGATCGAGGTGTGTAGACAATCACACGTATTCCAGTAGCTGCGCAGCGTAAATGTGGACGCTTTGGCTCTGATGGAGAACTTCGCCAATGTAGGGATTCAGAGGGAGCGATTGATCATACTGATCTGCTGGGAAATGTTGATGATGTTTTATTAGCGTTTAAATTAATCCAGACTGATCATCCTGGAACTCTGAGCAAAACTTAAAGAGCCGTTCGATACCGGTACCGGTCCAGCTGCAGTCACCTGTCCCGCTTTGTGAATGCGCCTTTATGGACAGGAATCATCTCTACTCTGTAAATGTACAACTTATGCACATGATTCCACTATTTAGAATAAACGTCCCACTCAACGGACTCTGAAAGCGCTACTGTTCAAACGGGCATTTGCACGATCACTTTATTTATTTATTTTTTTTCATTTGGATTTTTTTCTCCTCTTTAAAATGTATTATTTTTATTTTTGTGAGGCGACCTTATGTGTCCTGAAAGCACCTTTTAAATAAAATATATAGTTATTATTATTATAAATATTTATACTGCTACTAATAGGGACGTTGCCATGGTTATTGCTTCACGTGGTGTCAGACTTCTGGGTATTTATACTAATTTACATGTATTTATGGGAGGCGACAGGGCCAGCAGTACTCAAATTGGGACGTATAAAGGAAAGGCCACATGCGTGTGCAAGGCTTTTCTAAGTTTTAGTGTGAAAACAGCGCACTCTTTTATGCACGAGGCCCAGTTTTGATCATGTATGAATATCTGTACCACACGCCTGAAAAGTTACTGTTTTACAAAGAAACTGCACTGATTTGTAGCCACAGCTCACATTTATTGGTTTGGACCCAGTTTGATGCATTAATCTTTAATTTAACCATCAAACATATAATGTAATAATGACAAAAACTTGCGATATGATGGGATGTTATACAAATCAAGAAATTAAATAAAATCAACTTTTTTAAATGAAAGAATTATCTTCTTTCGAGGAATGCTTGGAGGTATTTGGCACATAAATATATGGATATATTTCAGTATAGTTTATTTCTGTAATTTCAGCTCTCTGTAAAAGACTAAATCCCTCAAATACACAGTTCATTTGAACAAAGTTTGTTTTAAAACTCACCTTGACTGCTGTGAATTCTCTCCATGCCCAAACAAAGAGAGGCGACAGGCCCGACACGATCAGGACGCTGGTGAAGCGCCTCTTTATCACCGCAGGATGATCCCTGAAGACAGAGAACAAACATTAGGGTCAAAGTGCACTAGTGGGACTTAGACGGCCACAAACACACTCTGACATGTCAGGGCATGTTGCTGACACTTGGGAGCTTTTCTAAGACAGATCATCTTTAATAGTGGCGGAGATATACCTTGTCTGGTGGTGTTTGTTTTTCTAAAGACCGATAATTTGCTTTGTGACTGAAGAAAAACTGTATCTATGTTAAAACAGTTCAATAATCTAGAGGGAGCAGCTGACAGGACGCAAGTAAATCTATAAACAATCACCTTTAGAAAGGCCCAGTAGCAACAAATCTCCATTTCTAAACTGCTTCAGCTTTATTGTCATATGTTGTTAAATAGGTGAAAAACTATCACAATCCTTCATTTGACACACATTTTCTTTCATATACTCAATGAAGCGTTTGAAGTCATAAAATGTGGGCGGTGAGCTAAAAGGGACAAGGAACAGGGAAGCGAAACACAAGAACTAAAGTCACAGAAATATGGGCTACTTGACAAGCTTTGTTGGGATTTTCTTTTTCAGCTAGAGACAGGATGGATGGAGATAAAGAGGGAAATTGAGAACAGATTATTTTTTTTTGTTTTGTTTTCACGAGTTTTACAAACTAGTTTTAATAGATTTTTGCATTTACTGTAGGAGAATCCAGTTCAGTTGAGCATTCTAGGTATGTTCTGGAGCAGCCGTAGCTTAGAGCAGCTAAACACCGCGGAATAGCCTTTAGTCTAATGCTCGTTAATACTCACCTGGGCAGGTCGCTCCTCCAGATATATAAACTGCCAACATAACAGCAGGCAAGCAGTAGGCAAGACAGCACTGACAGCCAGCACCGTCCACCCGAAGCCTCTTCCATCTGCTCTGTCACAATGCCTTCCTCCTCCGCCATGATGGCTCACACAGGTGAAGAAGGAGCACTAAGCAGAGCCGGACTGGCTCCTGGACCATCTGGCACGCGCCAACATCAGCACAAATCAGAAGAATCTGTCAAAACTCTATTAAACCTGTTAGTTCAACTGCTAGCGATTCGGCGCTTTCTAACTGCGTCATCATCGGCTTCCTTCTTTTTTCTCGGTATGTTGTAGTTTGAGACACCTCTGGGTATGTTGTCGCCCCCAACAGGTGGAGATGCATATGTAACCCAGGGTTCTAGCAGTTTGTTTTCCGGCCCCTCTGCAGCACTCTGTTAATTTGAATCAAAATGGTTTAAAGATTAATTCTATAAATTAGAATTTTATTGAAAATTCCATTCTTTTTTGGAACTTTATCACTGTGAAATTGATAATGGAAACATATTACATAGATTAACTACACAGACCGGTTTCCCCAGCCTTTATTTTTGTTCATTAGGCTGATTTAATCCTGCTTACATTAAGGAAAACATGACATTTAAAATTAGAATATTACAACAAATAATATAACAAAAATAAAAACATTTTATTAGAAACTGCCACTGAAGAGATAATCTAGATTAGAAGATTTTTTTTTAGGTGTCTGTGAAATTTCTTGTGTCTGTATGATGCAATGGGATTTGAAGACATTCAAAATAAAATCAAAGTTTGAAAAAATCAAGGAAAATGTCAGCTCTTTAAAACATGCAATGCTTAGAAAAATATCTTAGGACCAGAGGTAAAGATTACCCAAAAATCACACTCAAGTAACTAAGAGCAGCACGTTCCTCCAGGTCCATGCCTGGCAGCCCTAGAAGGGACTGACCCTACAGATCTTTTTATTATTTCCAAGGAATATTATGATCTCTGTCTCGTTTTCAGCAAACAAAGAGATGAACGACGGTTTACTTTAGTGGTATTTTCACGTTTTTGTTTTTTCTATGTCCTTTCTGTGGACTTTCTTATTTGTTGGGATCATCAAGTCAAGCATTGACAGCTTTGTTTTACATTTAATGACAACTGGTAAAACGTATTTACCAGTTGTAATTCAATTTCCTGTTTTGGGTTCTCTCTGGTGCTCCAGCTTTCTGGCCACAGTCTGAAATCACTGTTAGGTGTTGACTGTTTGGTCAACTGGTCTCTAAATTCCTCTTAGGTGTGAATAAAAAATACATTTCACGAATAAAATATCAAAAATAAAACATCAAGTCTGCACAGAGGCACCGTTGGTAGCACCTTAGTCTTGCAGCAAGAAAGTATTAGGTTTGAATCCAGGCCTGGGTTCTTTCTGCATGGGGTTTGTATGTTCTTCATCATGTGCATGGGTGGGTTCTCTCCAGGTACTCCGACTTCCTCCCATAGTCCAAAAAGATTTTGTGCACAATAGACAATAGATGGAGATGGAAGAAAATGTAAACTTTATAATTATTATTAATACTAATAATAATTGTCATTATTTCTATTAATGATGTAGCAATATAATAACATAATGTTATTATAATATATTATTATTATTATTATTATTATTATTATTATTATTATTATTATTATTATTATTATTATTATTATTATTATTATTATATTCCCATGCAAAGAACAGAATATTCAATCCGTAACAAGTTTATGTTTTTAGTCTTGATGTTTATTTTAAGATTATTAGATTAGCTACCGCTACTATTAGCTAATCTAACACATTGGTGGTTGATTAGGTCACTTAAACACCTGCTCCACTGATGATCTGTCAAAGAGTTAGTGTTTAAGTTGCCTTTTTTTTTATCTAAACCAAATCACACAGAATTCCACACCACTTCTCCATGTTAAGGTTGTCAAAGTCAAGCTAGCATAAACAAACTACTTCCCTCTCTCTCGCTATTATTTTAAATTAACTCTTTTCCTGACCTTTTTAGTGACGTCAGTGATATCAGTGATGTCAGTAACTTTTTGATGACATCACATAACTGACTGTGACATCACATCACTGTGATATCACATCACTGTGACATCGCATCACTGTAACATCAAATTACTGTGACGATATTGTGACATCATTGACAGTGACATCGCATCACTGTGACATCACTGTGACATCACATCACTGTGACAATATTGTGACATCATTGACTGTGACATCACATCACTGTGACATCACTGTGACATCACATCACTGTGACATTATTGTGACATCATTGACTGTGACATCACATCACTGTGACATCACTGACTGTGCGTTACTATTTTCTCTTGTAATTTTATTTCCTCTGTGGGTTTTGGGGATTGACCGCCATTTCTACGCTACAGTTGGCAGCTGTGACAGAATTCCAAACAAAGGACGGAGGAGGCAGATGTGCAGTTTGTTGCTGGAAGTATTGGCAAAGCTCAATGTCATTTTTACAGGTGGCGGAGGGTTGTTGTCAGCAGCTGCTGAAAGTAACTAAATAAGTAACTTGTAATCTAACTTGGTTACTTTGCAAATCACTTAATCAGTAATCTAACTAGGTTACTTTTTCAAGGAGAAATCAGTAATCTGATTAAAGTTACTTTTTCAAAGTAAATGTACCGTCACTTGCTGTGTTCCTTTGCAGTTTAAACCTTTTTTAGAACAGTGCACTCTGTTCTTACTGGTGTCATTCTTCCAGGATTGCCACATCATCCAGCTGTTTGGTGGAAGCTACAGAGGCCTGCTCACTGACTGTGGAGCCAGGTCACAGTGTTAAGGAGAGAGAAGAGAGATTAACCAGAACTGAGAGCAGTCGGATGGACAGAAACCAGTGAACAGTCAGGTGACAAATTAGGTGACAAAGTGACAGCTGGTCTCTGATATGCTTTGTGAAGCTACATCATCTTATGATGCTTTGCTCAACCTTGCAGAGTGTTTGGGTGTGTGCTCCAACAGTTTCAAATAAGAAGCCCTTTGCTTGAGTATGTGTTTTCTTCCATTACTGCAGTGGTTCCCAAACTTTTTCTCCTGGGCCCCCCCAGTGGCTTCCAAACATATTCTGGGCACCCCCTATGGATTGAATTTGGTTGGGTGATGTGTGTGACAGGGGGAGGGGGGTGTACGTAGAGAGACTCCCTGCATACGTAGTGATACGCCCTGTGAGACTCCCTGTGATACCACGATGTGGCACACGAATCGCTCATCTTCTTTTTTTTTTTTTTTGTCCATACTGCTTCCCACGCCCCCCCTTCAATGGCATGCCCCCCCCCCCACCCCCAGGGGTGCCATGCCATTAGGAACTTAGCAACTGCTAAGTTGCTTTGAAGTCTTTGGGAAGAAAGTTGTACAAAATCAGTGTGAAGTTTCTGAATGTACGCTCTGTCATAGAGCTGCTGCCGTTCAGATGGACTGAATTGTTTTCTGCTATTCACAATTTCAATGTCTTCCTTAACAAAAGTGTTGCTGTGTAAGTTCTGCTTTCTGTGTGAAATATAACCTTTTACGTTTGGAATCTGTTGCAAATAAGCAACATCAATTTAGTTTTTGAGCAAGGTGTAGCTGGTTTTGTCATCCTTTTGACCCAACTTCCTTCTTTCCTCCCTCTCTCTATCTGTGTGCGTTGGCGTGCGCCTGTATGTGTGTAGCAGAATGAGGTGAGCTCCCACAAAGGGCTTGTTTGTTCTTTGTCACAGTAGTGAAGAGCAGGAGTGACGGAGAGCTGCGCAGTTACTCAGTAGCTATATCCAGTTGAGCATTCCTGCTGGGACTATTCAGGAGAAGGAAGAGAGACGAAACAGAGCTCCAAGCTGAGAGGACAAAACCAGCAACTGGTCAGGCCACAAACTGGTTGAGAGGAAATCTGCTGGAAAACAAGGTCAGTTTAAGTTGATGACAGGTAGATGTTTTAGTGTGTTTTTGTTGTTGTTGCTTTTTTTTACTCATTCTAAATTCAACAGTAAGAGCGTTTTAATGACTTTGCTTTACATGATGACTTTCACAGGCTGCGTCCTGAACTTTTATTGAAAAGTGCTGCTGATTATAACTGAAAATCAGAGAGAGATCAAACAGGTGAATTTTTCGCCAAAATGTCTTGTATGTCGAGTTTGGAGCTGACCGGAGAAGAACTTTCCCTGAGTCCCTGAAGCAGGAAATACTACCTGTGTTCACAAAACAGAAACATAAAATATTAGTGAGGCCTTATACCTCACAATATTGTCAGCACCACCATTCAGGTATTATGAAGATGAATGTTAAAAGGGCTGCAATTCAATTAATTTGTTAAAGCAAAGAATTAGCACGTTTCTTTATATTTCACTCATATACTCACTTGCATGTATTCGTGTCTGTGCATGTGTGTGTGCGTTTATTACAAAATATTATTTGCAACAAAGACTTGTAAACTGTATGTATTGTAAAATCGTAAGTGAAGTGAAGACCAAGTTGTGACGTCTGATCTCATTACCAGTCATGATGCCTGGGGCTGAAGGAAAAAACTATACAAAAAACAGTATCACCTTCCGTATCACACAATGCATCTCCCACTTTATCTGCACCTTTGCAAATATGTGGCTTAGACATTTGCTTAGATGTGAAATTCAAATCATTCAGATTAGCATTCACCTCGCTGAAGCACCATTTTAAAGCGTGGTTCTGTTTTGTTTTCACACATTGGGTGGAAAAATTTCCTGGAGCAACATATTTAGTTTCTCAATGCGTTCAGCATGTGCCGCTTATGAAACCATGATATACTGACAATCCTGTTGCAAGTAGAGATTTCCGAACTGCGGTGTTTGGCTCATCTTAGTTGTTGATTAAGCAGAAACAGCTCTGTGTGTTTCAGCATGACATACACACGCACGCTTCCATTTATTCTCATTTAAACTGTATTTTTTATTTTAATACTTTAAATAATAATTAAAAGAATTAATTATTAATACTTTTGATAATTAATACTATTATTAAAGTAATATTATTTTACTATTGTTCTTTTTTTTAACACATAAAATTTTTTTTTATTTATTTATTTTTTTACTAACGTCTGCAGTTTAAAAAAAAAAAAAACTTATTGTTGACTTTAGGCAAAAATAAGAACAAGTCTTTAGTTTAAGTGAGGAGTAGGAGTGATGTATGATGTCCATGAAGTCAGGGCAGTGAGGGAGTTTTGCTCTTGTGACTATATGACAAACATTCCCAGTTTATGTTTTGTCATCAAATGTGTGGTGAAGAAGAGACCCATATAAATGTAATACTAAAATGTGTTCTTTTTGAAATGATTGTGTTCCTCTTCAAAAAAACAGTGTCAGCATCAACATGGCTGTAAACGCTCTATAGCTGCTTTTTGATTGTCAAGTCTCACTCTGGTGCGTTAACGTCTGATCTGGTTCTAGCTATCTTGGTTCTGTCTTCCTTGTGTTCTGGTTTCTCACTATTGCGAGCGTGAATATGGGAAGGAATGTAGGAACGTGGGTGGAACATGAGCACGCAGGAGCTGTGGTCGGTGCTACGATGATGTCATTTGAAGTAAAACTTATCAATGGAGAACCGTGAGGCTGTGGGCGCAGCGGTTAGGGAAGCCTCAGTCCTCCACTCAGCCGACCTGTTGACCTTTGCAGCAGGCCTTCCACCTCTCTTATAACCTGCTTTCCTGTCAGTCTACTGTGAAACAAAAGCAACTGGAGACAAAATAAAAATCCTTAAAAAGAACTTCTAGATTGTGGTTTTGATGGACTCAAATTAACTCAGATATTCTATTTTGTCTTATAGAAATGTACATAATGAAAACAATTAATATTACCTGTTTATATATTTGTACTATATGTACAAATATATATTATGACACTCAGTTTATATTAACATCCAACCATTTTGGATTTAGTTGGTGCAGTGAAAGATGGATGCAAATATCCACACATGAACGTTATTGAAAAGAAAAACTCAAAGAATTTGCATATTCTCACTCCAAACTAATGTTATGTAGTCCTGATGCAAAACTGTGATTATGAGAGTTTCTTGCTTCTTCGTTGCCTGGCTGTTCTTTCGTTGCTCCTGGAGATGCTCATCCTTCACAATGAGCAGGTCTGATAGCTGACGCCATGTCCGCCCATCCATTTCAGAGGTTAAGGTGTGTTGATTGGAGTTTGTAAGTTCTAGCCCTCACTCACGACAAAGTGAATTAAATTATGGGCCAATAAATGAATGCGGTCTGCTTGTGAGGAATGGACAGCTGGGGTACAAAACATAGGGAAGAAGTGAGCAGGATCTGCACCTGGAGGTGAATCTGCATAGCAGCAGAACTGGTTAAAACCACAGACATGGAGAAGGAGCCATTTGTAAACAGTTTGGACAAACCTGAGTGGAATGTCCTTATCTGGAGACTGAACACGTTTCTCCCTCACTGAAGTATTTCAAACACACGTTGCAGCTGTTTCTTACCAATAACAGGAAAATAACTGTCCAGATGCTCTGAGCTGATTTTTAAAACTTTTTTTAAATGTCTTTTTACATTTGGATTCCTCTAGCATGAGAATTTCACTGACTACACTTTTTTCCAGCTTTACTGCAGTCACTTTATTTGTGACACACACAACATATTTTTCCAACTAAAATCATTTTGAAATCAAACAGCAAACTGGTTTTCTTACAGCAAATCAAAGAAACCAGGAAATCATCACAAACTGGGGACATTTCTCACCACCTTCTGATATGGAGAACAATTATGGGGAGATTGCAGTAAATAAGTTTGTTTCACAACTGTTTAAATAATAAAACTGTTCTTAAATTCATCATGTGTGAATCTGACAGCCAGCTACCATCAGAACAACATATATATTCTTCTTTGTCTTTCCGAATATCACTAGTTTGTTTTCTGTATGTTCATCTTCAGATGGAGGTCTACATGGTCACCGTGGCAACTGGGACATCAGAGTACTCAGGCACCAACAACTACATCTTCATGACACTAATCGGAGAGAAAGGCGAAAGTGAGCGCACCCTGCTGGACAACCCTGGGCTTGATTTCTGTCGAGGAGCAGTGAGTGTGTGAAATTCAATGGTGGCAATCTGTCCCATGATGAAGACACTGCACCTTTCCATTTCCTTAGGAGCAAGGCTGGGTTATATCTGCAGAGACCCCTATAAGCACAAACTAGTTCTGCAGTTAGATTTTATTCGTGCATTGGCTGCATGAGTGAAAAATGTTGCTTTGGTCGAAAAAAATGTCTACAATTATGTGTACAATCATACAAAAATGTCTCCTCAAATTAAATAATCATAATGATCGTAATTATTATAATGATCATAATAATAATAATAATCAGCATTATCATGAGAATGCACACATGAATACCTGCACAAGTCCTACTGAAATGATGTTAAAATGTCCCTAACTGAACTCAGACATGTTCAAGTTACAGACTGTTAAAAACAACAAATGTCCAGGGACAGATGGTCTAAGTGGAGAGTTCTATAAAGTATTTATAAAAGAACTTACCCCTAAATTATGTGTAGTATACAATTATGCTTTACAGGAAAATGATCCTCCAAAAAGCTTGTCAGAAGTAATAATAACGGTAATACATAAAGAAGGGAAAAACCCTAAAGAATGTGCCTCCTACCTTCCCATAAGTCTTTTAGGGAACGATTTAAAAATCCTTGGCTCAATTTTAGCAAATAGGATGCAAAGGCACTTAAATAAAATAATAAAACCTGATCAAACTGGATTTATAACTACACGACAAGGATCAAACAACATTAGAAGAGCATTAAATATTCAGTCAGCTGCAAAGAAAGATAACCAACCTTCAATGCTCCTTGCATTAGATGCGGAGAAAGCATTTGATTGGGTGGACTGGGACTATCTAAATTACACATTGAAGAAGATGGGATTTAACAATACTTTCATAAGATGGATTGCAACCCTTAACCAAAATCCAGTCTCGAGGGTCCGGGTAAATGGCTACTGCTCTGAATTTTTCAGCAAAAAAGGGGGGTGAGGCAGGGAAGTCCGGTCTCGCCTATTCTTTTCGCCATAAGTACTGAGCCGTTAGCGGAACTGATCAGAATGAACAAACACATAGAAGGAATAATAGATAAGGGAGGTATAGAACATAAGATTTCTTTATTCGCAGATGATATCCTCCTGTACATAAAAAACCCGTCAAGTACAATACCCCCCCTTATGAAATGCTTACACACATTTGGTCACATCTCAGGCTTTAAAGTCAACGAAATTAAATCGGAAGCGATGATGATGTCAGGATTATGGCCAGAACATCTGGAGAAAGAAGTGAAATTTAAATGGCCAAAAGCGGGCCTTAAATACTTAGGAGTCATTCTGATCAATAATTTTTCCCAGTTATACAATGCTAATTACAACACACTTATATCTCAAATCAAAAAAGATTTAGATAGATGGCAGATTCTCCCATTATCTTTAGTTGGCAGGGTGGAAACGATTAGGATGAATGTGCTGCCACGGCTTCTTTTCCTCTTTAGTTCCCTTCCGCTCATGGTTCACAACAATACCTTCAGGCTGTTGGACAGACAGAGTGAGACTTAAGGTCTTCAAAGAATGTGGGAGGTTTGGCTCTTCCGCATCTTGAAAGTTATTATTGGGTGGCACAGCTAAGGGCAATTGTTACATGGATTAGGTTAGATTTGGATACAACATGGGTACAGCTGGAACAGGGCTCAGTAGAAGGGAGCATCTCGATGACAGAAATCTATGGCGAAAACTTAAAATCCAAAATGAATGGGTGGTGTTTACTTTGAGAGTGTGGGATAAAGTTCAGAGGAAATTAAAGATGCCACTTTCCCTATCACGAGCAGCTAGAATAAATGGCATAGTTGATTTTAAACCTAACAAACTTGATGGGGGATTTGGTGATTGGGCACCAATCATTGTTTTATTGTTATTAAACCAAATAGTTGGTTTAATAACAATAAACCAACTATTTACAGGAACAACATTAAAGGCCTTCTCACAGCTTCAGAGTATAACATCACTAACACTGATCTTTTCAGATTCTTTCAGATTAGGCGCTACCTTCAAAAACACAAGGAAATAGACAAAATAAAAGAGAGACCGACAGATTTTGAACAATACTGGACTGATGTGGTGGAGAACCAAAAAGATCTTAAAAAGATTGTCTCAGCTCTATACCAGAGATTACGAATCGACCAGGAAGAGACAACTCTAGACTTCAAGAATAAATGGGAACTGGAACTAAACATGGTGGTAGAGGACATGGAGTGGGAAGAGACTTGGGGTAAATGGCATAGATGTCTGAGTGGTACAAATTGGAGAGGGTTTAGCTGGAAAATAAGAATGAGATTTTTTCAAACTCCGATAGTGATAGCCAGATACGATAACAAGGCCAGCGACCTCTGCTGGCGGAAGTTCGAACAGGTAGGAGATTTTTCCCACATATTTTGGGAATACCCTAAGGTGAAAGGCTATTGGGAGATGATAAAAAGAGATATAGGAAAAATACTAAACCTGAATATGTCCTTGGAAATTTATAGAGTGGTACTAGAGGATGTTAATCTTCCAATGGGAGATTCTAATACAAAATATATGCTGAGAGCCCTGGTGTTGATTGCTCACAAGGTGATCACTGCAAACTGGCTGAAACCACATTCACCTACCCTAGAACAATGGGTTCAGAGACTGAGGACTGTCAACCTGATGGAAGACCTAACAGCAACCCTGAAGCTGCAGAAAGACACTTATAATAGAAGGTGGTCATCTGTAAATCTGTACCTGGAACAACGAGCCTGATTTTCTGTGATATTGTAAGAAGAGGGGGGGGGGGGGTGTTCTGGAGTACGTATGTTTGAAAGTGGTACCTGTAATTATGTTGCAATGTAAAAATACGTAAGTGTGGACTATGTCAAGGAATTGTTTGCTTGAATAAAAGTTCAAAAAAAAGTTACAGACTGTTTCCCTCCTCTTTGCATTTGTCATCAGGTGGACCAGTACAGGGTGACCAGCAAGGAGCCTTTAGGGTCCATCCTACTGGTTCGACTGGAGAAAGAAAAGTATTTTGTTGAAGACAACTGGTTCTGTCGATATGTCACGGTGGAACCTCCAGGAGAAAAACGACTTTTGACATTTCCATGTTACCGCTGGCTTATAGGAAAAGCCAGGGTGGAAATAAGAGAAGGAACAGGTAGGAGGAGTTTCAGGCATTTGGATTAAATTACCAAGACTCCACTTCAAATCAGTGTAGATGATGTACATTTAAAGAATTGAAAGTGAATGCTGCTTGCATGCTCACTTGACATGTTTGAGTTTCTTCGCATACCTAGTGTCACTCTGACATCTATGTGACCCATATGTTTGGTTATTGAATGATCCAAAAATTTATGGCACAGATTCAACTACTCCCAATGTGCATTGAGAGGACCATAGATCTGTTTAGGTGAAGACTCCAACAACTCTTGAAATACTAAGGAATAACTTTATTATTAGGCCAACATGTATTTGTCAGTGTAGCCATCATCAGGATCTTTACAAAACACCAATCATTATCAAATGAATCAATCACACAGTCAGAGAAAGTTCAGACGATACTCTCTGGCGGTGAAGGATGATTTGCTGTTCTTCTCATTTAGATCATTTACCTGTCAGGAACCAGCCAAACTGAATTTACGTGTCGAAGCCATTATGGGTCTGAAGAGTCTTTAGGTTTCATGTGTCGATGGCGAAAACTCTGCAGGCAAACTGTGGTGACACTTCATCTAATACCGTTCCACTTGGTTACACACAGTTCACTTTGTGAGATAAATGTGAAGTTCAAACACCCCATTGTGGAAGGTACATGGTCTGATTTTGGGTAAAAAGAAAAAGACGGCAAAGAACAACAGTTTTATTCACACATGCTGCCAAATCCGTATGTTAATCTGGCTTCACAGAACATGTCTGATTTTACTTTCGGCATTCACAGCAAAGACCCTGGTGGATGACTCCTCAGCAAAGTTGCTGCAACACAGGAAGGCGGAGTTGCAAGAGAGACAAAATACCTTCAGGTCCCACAAATAATAATAAAACAATGAAGAATTATTTCTTATCCCACCACTGTGATTTAAAGTTTCTGTTTGTCAGGTGGGTAACATGGGCCACAGGGATTCCTAGATGTGTTGATGCCAAAACAGAAGCTGATTTACCCCAAGATGTTCGCTTCGACAATGAGAAGAGAAGTGATTTCGAACATTCATTGCAATATGCGTAAGTGACACACATGTACCAAAACACACACACAGATTTGTATTACTATAAATTTTAAGACTTTGTATTGACTTCTATTCATTTCATTTTAGTAAACGCAAACCCAGACATTTTTCCAAACCTAGAGGATATGACGTTAGAGATTATTTCTATCTCTAACCAAAACCTTTCAGACCTTACCTCCCCAGCACAGGACAGGCCATCCTCGATACTGTAAATGACAATAAATGTGAAAACGGGTCTTCTTCCTTAGCTTGCTGGAGCTGTCCTTGAAGAAGCTGGCCATCACTTTTGGGAAATCATGGAGTGACCTGGATGACTTCAAACGGATCTTCTGGAAACTGAGGAGCCCAATAGCTGGTAAGCAAACGGATGTCGTATATAAGCATCTGTTATAACTGACAGCAAAAACATTTTTAGTTTTTATTCCCAAGAAATGATTTTGTGGATGGTTTTTAGTCAGAAGTGTCAACAAATCCTTCATGAGGGATTCTAAAGAAAGAAAGAGAGCAATATGTCAACTATGCAGAGGAAAGAAAAAATATTTGAATTATAATTTCAGAACTACACACATTACAAATAAATGACTTAGTTGTCATTAAAAGTGCGCTGTGTTGTGATAATATGCAGTAATGCAGAAATGTTTTTGCTTTCCACTTTTAGTTTAATCACAACTGCTGTGTCGATGTAACACAATCCATCCATCCATTCCATCCATTTTCTGTTCACCCTTGTCCCTTAATGGGGTCGGGAGGGTTTGTAACACAATAATTCAACTAATTTTAACTTTAGTTGACTTTATGAATAGGGCGACAGTTCACAACACGCACCATTTCAACACACTTTTCAAGTGAAACAGGTTTAACTCAAACCTATTCAAACTCATCCATCCATCCATCCATCTTCTTGTGAGGATTAAAGTTTTTCTGTGTGTTTATTTAGTTCAGTTCCCTGTGAGTCTCTGTGATGTCCTGTCTCTCTCCCCTTGATTGTTTACCAGGTGTGTCTCGTTTGCTGTGATTATCCCCTGTGTATTTAAGTCCATCTGTTGTCTTTGTCTCTTGTCGGGTCCTTATCTTAAGTCACTTGTCAGATGTTTGCCGGTCGTCACAGTAGAACTGTCAAGTCCTGTGTCGGCTTCAGCTCTCACGAATTCAGTCTCTGTCAGTTGCTACCAGTGACTAGCCTAGCATCTGTTCACTCTGCTGCCTGCTCTCCCTGGACTGTTGAGCTGCATTATCTTCATTAAAATCTACACCGCACTTCTTGACACTTCTTCCTCTTATCCAGAGTTGGGTTCTCTCTCCAAGCCATTTGGTCCAGCTCCTCTGGGGCAGTCCTAAGGTGTTTTGAAGCTAGCTGAAAAACATAATCCAATGTGTGCTGGGTCTTACCCTCCCCTCTGAGTCCTTCCCAGATGACTGAGCTTCTCACCCTATCTCTAAAGGAGAGCCCAGACACCCTACGGAGAAAACTCGTTTCGGCCACTTGTACCTGTGATCTTGTTTTTTCGGTCACGACCCACAGCCCTTGACCGTAGATGAGGGTAGGAATGTAGATCGACAGGTAAATCGAGAGCTTCACCTTTAGACTACTCTCTCTTCACCACAACAGGCAGGTACAGCACCTGTTCACTGCAGATGCTGCTCCGGTCCACCTGCTGATCTCTCACTCCATTTTCCCCTCACACTTGGAAAAAGATTTTGAGATACTTAATCAGCTGCTTCTGTGCGCTTAGATTATTCACGCCTCTGATTAGAATACCTCCTGGTCAAAAGTTCCTGGGTACTTCCAACTGGAACAAGACCTGGGCACAGATCCCCATGCTCTCCAGAGATAGTACATATCATTTATGTACTTTAAGTACATGTCTAATGGAGAGTATCGCTGGGCAGAGAGGTATTTGAGTTTTCCTGTCGGACATGTAACCCCTCACTACCTAATCTCAGATTAGCAGAAGACAGGAGATTGATTCACCAGAATTCCCACCACAGAGGCAGGAGAATGGCAGGGGTGGTCAATTTGTTTTGTTAAAGTTAATTTTAACGACATGTATTTTTCAGTTTATGTGCCTGTTGCTGGAATTATTTGCCCAAGTAGAACAGGAAGTGACATCGTGAAAAAGGCCTGAAGTAGGGTTTATAGAAAATAAAATTATTCAGTTCACATGAACTTACAAATTAGATTTTGTGCAAAATATTATTTAATATTCTCACTATTGTAGCTCATAGACAGTATCCTAAACTAATATTTGCTGCTTTTTTAATAAGGACAATTAAGCAGATCGGATCAAGTTGAGTTACCTTTTTGATATTTAAAAAATGTATTTAGTAATGCAAACATGGATGTTGTGATTTAAGAGTATTGCATGGATCACTGGAAGGAGGACTGGCTCTTCGGCTACCAGTGTTTGAACGGCAGCAACCCAAGAATGATCAAGAAGTGTTCGGTCCTGCCAGGAAACTTCCCCGTCACATCAGATATGGTCCAGAGCTCAATGCCAGCAAAAACCAACCTGGACAAAGAACTCAAGGTGGAGAAAAAAGCCGCATCTGTTTTCACAGCAGATACACTTATTTATCAGATACACTTTTTTTTTTTTTTTTTCCCATTCAAAAGGAATATTCTCTAAAGTTACACACTCCGGTCCTCTTTTTCTTTGCTCCTGTGTTTAATCTCTCCAGGCAGGAAACATATTCCTGCTGGACTATGCCATCATGGACGGGATTCCTGCAAACACAATCAAGGGCCAACCTCAGTTCATAGCTGCTCCGCTCTGCCTGCTGTACCAGCATCCAGATGAAGGACTCATTCCTATTGCAATTCAAGTATTACATTTAAACTGGTTTTACTTCACAAAATGCTAAATGATTTAACTACAAACAATGAGAAAGTATTCAACTGATAAAAGGTTATTTGAGAAGTTGTCAGTATGATCCTTGGAAAACAAAGAATTGAAAAGAAGTACGCTTGAAAAATTTCCATCAACTTATGTGATTAAATAAACATACTGAATTTGCATAAACTCTGTTTTGTGTCTAAAATATGTCAATTATTCAAAAAAAAAAAAAAAACATTGCACAGCAAAATTATTCATCTCTCCTGAATTAAAATATTTTACCAGCATTACTCAGAAACCCTGTGATAAACCAGAGAATATCACATATCAGTCAGCTTTCCATACAGTCATACCAGCGCAGGTGAAGGTGGAGAATTCCAAGGAATGAGTTATAAAATGATTAATTTAGAGGAATTTGGAGGAAGACTTTTTACTATGCAAATTATGTTTAGAAAAAGATCTTAGTTTAGGCTAAACTAACTCTAACATACTCCAGAGATTAGACCTTAAAAATGATTGGAATTTCTTTACAAATACGTTGCGTTTGGATAAGTGATATGAAAAATTTCTATAAGGTTTATGACCAGATTATGACAATTAAAACAAAAGGTAACAAAGCCGATGGTTGGTGGTGAAACCTCATGTTTTTTTTTTTTTTATCATATGTAGGAGTCGATGATGCCTTCACTCTCGTCTGCTTTGTCTTCAGCTGGAGCAGACTCCAAACCTGGACACGCCCATATTCCTGCCCAGAGACTCTCCTCTGGCCTGGCTGCTGGCCAAGATGTGGGTGCGTCACTCAGAATTCCAGGTTTTCCAGCTTTTGTCTCACCTTCTCCGGACTCACCTGGTGGTAGAGGTGTTCTGTGTCTCGACTCTTCGACAGCTGCCTGCGGTGCACCCCATATACAAGGTAATTCATGCTTGTGGCGTCCGTCACATTCTGGGCAGTTTCATACGTGTTGACAGATTTTAGTAAATCACAGAAATTAAGTTTTGGAATTCGAGCCACTAAAATGTGGAATTTTCTGGCAATTAGTGCTATGCTGCTTACATGAAGTATATCGTCCCAAAAATGTGTCCAATCATGCAGATCATACGTATATTTAGGAAGGATGAAGAGTTTAGTTGTTGGAACAGTGAGGTGATAGAAGACCTGAGCCATTTCTTTTTTTATTACCTGAAACCTGCCTGACTTTTTTGATTTGATAATGGTTAGTATTTTTATTATAACTCTAGTTCATGTTGCTCCTTGTGTTTCTCATTTTGCAGCTCCTGGCTCCTCATCTGCGCTACACACTGGAGATCAACTGCAGGGGGCGAACTCAGCTAATCTCTTCCAATGGCATTTTCAAACGAGTATACCTCTACATTATTTGATGAAGTGCAAATATCTGTAGAAATGCCAAGGACACCAAGAGCAACAATATTTTTATGGTAACACTTTATTTGAAGGAGTGTGCATCAGACCGACATGACACATGTCATAAACATGACATGACATCTCTTATGAACATGAAGGAGTCTTCATGACTGAGGGTTAAAACTGTAACCCTCTGTAAACTGTAAACTGTTGTCACTTCATGACAACAGTTCATGACTGTTGTCATAAAGTGTCATTCGGTAAATCAAATCAAATCAAAATTTGATTTGATTTATTATGCACAGCAGATTTGATTTGTATAGCACATTTCAGCAGCAAGTGCTCCACATCATAACAAACACAAAAACAAAAACGACACAAAAAAACCAAAAATGACACTTTCAGTGCAAAGTTGCACTAAAGGTTGCATTAAATGTCCATTAAAAGTATCAACTTTACATTAAGAGTGTCATTATTTACCGAATAACACTTTATGACAACAGTTGTAATGAAGACTCCTTATGTTCTGTCATGTTTACGGCAGCGTCATGTCAGTCTGATGCACACCCCTTCAAATCAAGTGTTACCCTTTTTATTGATGTCATGTGAAAATAACAAAAGTGTGTGAGTTCTCCCTCTGTAGCATCAGTTGCAGTCTGAGGATGGTGGTGACTCCCGTCCTGTTTGTGGACAGGTTGTGTCCACAGGCGGTGATGGCCTCCTGATTCTTGCCCAGAGGGAATACAAGGTGTTGACATATCGCTCCCTTCAGCCACACTTTGACTTCACTGATAGAGGAGTGTTTCAGGTCCCCAACTATTTCTACAGAGAAAATTCCCTGATGCTGTGGGAAGCCATTCATAGGTACCTTAATCTTTGTACATCTGACTTCTCATGTTTAGTTTTTCTTTATTAGGAAATGGAAGAACCAGTCTTACCATATACCTCAAACGAGTCCTGTTTGTGGAATATGATCTCTCAACTCTGTAGAATGATGTAGAACCATTGTACAATATGATTTTTACAGTGTTAAGTCATTATGTTGTCAAACCCTCCTATTCTCCACCAGGACACTCATACAGAGCACGTCTCGGAACAGGTTTATAGTTTCTTGTAGGTGCATAATAAATAACTGAAGGTCTCTGCTTAGTTTCGTCTCAGATATGGTGAGTCTGTACTACCACACAGACCAGGATGTACAGAAGGACCCGGAGCTGCAAGCCTGGATCAAAGACATAACAGACGAAGGCTTCACTGAACTTCCCGACTTTGGTAAATCATTCTGAGTGATTATTTATGGAAATAGTTATGATTATTTATTTTGGAATCATGCCAATGAGTGTCCAATGATCAAGCCTGTACTCTTTTGGCTTGGCCAGTTCATGTCTGTAAAAGTGTCATGAAGCAAGAGGAAGAGGGATGTCTGGGTTGTCAAGGCAACAGGTCTAATGCCTGTTGGACAGAAGAACAGGCAGAAATCAGACCAAGGCTCTAATGTTTGCTTCCCCATGTTGTTGCACTTCTAGTGACATCCATCCATACATCCAACCAGCTTTTCTATCTTTACTCTAAACAGATTTACTTGTCTTGCTACCATGTGCTCCATACATCCATACCTATATCCATACATCCATACCTATATACATACATACATACATACTAATGTATGTGTCAGGTTGCAGGGAGGTTAATGCCTAAGTCCAGATGCCGTTGAGAATACAGAAACATAAAAAACAATCATTCATGCCTCAGACCTAAGAGCATTTACTACCAGTCTGCCAGACCATCAGGTGTGAAAACACTCTAAGAGTCCCAAAGCTCATGACATGATTTCATGGGAGAGGTGTTTCTGTATATGTCATCGGAGGGGTGAAGAATAGATGAGGTATTACAGAATGTTTGTGTCCTCTTTGTTGTGTTAATTTTTTTTTTAGGTCTGTCAAATAAACTCTGCAGCAAAGAGGAACTGTCCACTCTACTGACTGTGGCCATCTTCACCAGCTCAGCTCAGCATGCCGCAACTAACAATGGACAGGTACCAACAAGTAAATCAGACAAAAAGCTCTGAAATGTTCAAACCAACTAAATTACAGCTTCAAATTTTCTTGCCCATGGATTAGCCTGAAGGAGGCGCTGTTCTGTCCACAGTCTCCACTACAACCAGTGTTCTGTTGTTTTTTTAGTTTGACTGGTGCGCCTGGGTTCCCAACACCCCATGCACCATGAGACTCCCCCCACCGTCAGATAAAGATGCTGTTACCATGGAAATGATCATGGCCTCCCTTCCTGATGTGGGCCAGTCCTGTGTGCAGATGGCGATCACATGGCATCTGGGTCGAGCGCAGCCAGACGCAGTGAGTCTGTGATTTTACTCATTATGGAAAAAATGAGGACACCCTTTGAGATTCTGAGCATTTAATTTAAATTTCAACACCACTGAAGAACTGAAGAGGAATACATAATCTAAGCAGAAGAGAGTAAAGTTTTCTGTCCGATGCCATTTTAAAAGCTAAATTTCCTCATTATTTCACTTAAAATGACATGTTGCATCAGGAGCAGATCATTATAGTAGTGCATTTAAAAGTCAGACATTTGGCTGGGTTCGCTCTACTCTGTGGAAGTCATGTGATGATCCAAAGAGCTGACCGAAACTAGAGGAGATTTGAACAGGTCGTGGGCTTGGTTTGGCTTGGGGTTTTGGGAAGGTCTTAAGAACATTTTAAATCAGTACAAAAATGTAAATATTGACTGTATGAGAATTTCAAAAAGTTAGATTTGGCTAATCATTTAAAGAGCTGATTTACTTACAAGGCAAACTTCATTTTTCAAATGTTTTATGCTTTGGTTAACTGCTGAAAAAGCCAGCAAATAATTAAAATCAAAAAGCATAAACTTTTACACAAACCTGATGGCCATGACTGGAGAATGTGCAGGAAGTCATTACTTTCTCTGTATTCAGGGTGAAAACATGTAAACTCTAGATATAAAATCCCAAACTGAAAATACACCAAAGGACCTTTTTGCTCTTTAATGACTCCAGCCACAATGTGGCGTATTTACTAAAAACTAATGTTGAAGTACAGGTGGTCACATTATTGATGATTAACTGGTGCCTTGTTATCCGTAGTTTTTACTGTTTTATCCAGTGAAATGAAACCCCTTCTTTTAACTGCTTGCTGTTTGTTTTTGCCCAGATTCCTTTGGGTCAGTACACACAGGAACACTTCACCGAGTCTCTGGCCCTGGAACTGATTGAAACATTCCGGATGAAGCTGAAGGAGATTGAGGACCAGATCCTGGATCAGAATGCAGGACTGGACCTTCCGTACCTTGTCCTTCTGCCCAGCCGCATAGAAAACAGCATCACCATATAGAAACACATTCAATGTAATCATCACACCACTTCCTTTGTCTGTCTTGAGCAGTGCTTGATTTCTTTTGAAACTTTGAAGAAAAACACGTTGCCATGGAAACCTCAGGAGGAGGAGCCAGGCTGTCTGTCTGATGCAGTAAAGGATGGTGATGGATTTCATCAAACATGGCTCTAGGTTTATTTAATCCAAAAATCTCAGCTTTATGCTACGTTATTAGAATTATTAGGTGAGTGGTTCTACATTTTTAAAGAATCCATAATTATGGACCAAGAAACGATCACAGCTAAGCAAAGCGTACATGTGAACGTTAGACATGGCTGGTATTTCTACAATGTTCTGGGAATAACTTGCATGTTTCTCTGGCATCTGACAGTTTATCAAAACAGGGAACAAATGTGACCAAACATATTCAATCATATTCAATGTGTTATGTGTTCCAATGAGGCTTTTTCTCAATAAAAATACCTTTTGGAAAAAATCTTTAAGCGGGTAATCAACCCTCTTTTCATTAAGTGCACATTACTATATTGCAATGATTTTATTGCACTGATAAAATATTCCAATCTTAAATGCTTTCATTTAGCTATAATTACAAAATCATTGTAATTAACAAAAATAAAGGCTAAAAAACATCAGTCTGTGTGGAATTAACCCATATGATATGCTTCCCTTGATGAATTGAGCAACTAAAATAAAGTTACATTTCAATACATTCCTAATTTATTGAATCTCTAAAAGAGATTCTTTTCAGGTTCCTCTGCAGTGGAACCAGCTAAGCTTAAAACTTTCCTTTTTGATAAAGCTTATAGTTCAACTGGTTTAGGTTATTCTGAACTATTTCTATAGTTGAGCTGCGATGGGTTAATTCTACTGGAGAACAAACCGATCACTACTTTCTTCTTCTACTGCTCTCCATTTTTGCAATATTTGCTGTTATTTCAGGTGTTAACTTGTTTTGCTGCAGTGATTCTAACACGTGGGCATGCGGTCCTACACAGCAGCATGTCTTTTTCACAAGCAACTAAACTTTCCTGCTACGTTTAACGGCGTCTCGGAAAAACACGTTACGACATGTTGACAACGGGCTAAATATTTGCAACGGTTGAAAAAAGTGTAGGGGACAGAGAGCACAGATATGGGAATGCAGATCTCTACCACCTCACCTTGCATCTCAACCTCCTATCTGAGTCAATCCTGCCTCTTTGGAGCCAAACTACCCCGTGTTCCAAATTATTATGCAAGTGATATTTTCTCCGATTTTCTTAAATGGTCAATGCAAATGATGGTCAGTATAATTTTCAAGCAATGAACTATTACAGTATAAATCAAATTTTACTGAGCAAAGCTCCCAATGAGAACAGTATTTTTTTTTAAAAAAATAAAAAACTCAAAATGCTCTGTTCCAAATTATTATGCACCTCAGATTTTCTAAACATTTTATGGAACATAACGAACTGCAAACGGTCATTCTTTGAATGTTCAGCATTAAGTGGTCACATTTACTAAAGTCAAAAGCTATTTCAATATAAAACATCTTAAGTTACATGTTAACAAAGGACCTTCTTTGATATCACTGCACAATTCTTGCATCCATTGAACTTGTGAGTTTGTGGAAAGTTTCTGCTTGAATGTCTGCAGGATGTTAGAAAACCTTCCAGAGCTGTTCTGATCTGAACTGCATCAAACCCTCAGATCTTCTGCTGGAGGAAAATCCAAAGGTTCTCAATAGGGTTGTGGTCAGAGGAGGATGGTGACCACACCAGGAGTTTCTCCCCTTTTATACCCCTAGCAGCCAATGACACAGTGGTATTCCTTGC
>CAEGAE010085378.1:0-30964 GCA_903067095.1 Girardinus metallicus | reverse complement strand
GTAAAGACACAAAGTGGTGGGCTGGATGGTTTGGTATTCGTGTAACAGAAAGCTGTGTTGAAGTTTGTCCAGCATTGGACAGCTAGCTTATTGATGTAACTGTGTTAGGAAGACAACTCTGAATATCTTTGAGTATTTGATTGAAGAAAAATCTGAACTTTTTGGCCTTCTAAGCAATTTTAACTCAGAGACATCCTGTACTGTCCTGACAAAAACATGCAAGTCAGGAAGGTTTTTATTCTTCTGTTATCTCCAGATGCCAAATGTTTAATTATTCTGTTAAATCTCCCCTACACACACGCCTCAAAATATGTGTAAATTGTCTAAAGACGCTTTATACGTAAAGTGAGTTGATTTTTATATAACTTGAATGTAAAAGCAGTCAAGGTTAGCATTTACTTGTTTGTAGATTTCTATATCTGTTACTCTAGAGCTAGACACACTGACATACTGCTGAACTATGACACCTAACATAATCAAAAGTCCATTCGCCACTTAAACAGTCCTGCCTCACTTACTAACACAAACAATGCAGTATAAATAGTTGGAATTGCTTCAAAACTGTTTAAATGTATGTATCTTACACCACTACCTTTATTCCTCTTCTAACCTAATTTGCACATTTATTTTATACCAACTGTTATGTCTTAAATGCAACCATCTGCTTTTTCTGACACGTTAGCTGAATATGTATTCATGTTATGATGCCTTTATGTATGTGGTGTTAAGAGAAATTAAGAGAAACGTCAAACTTTGCACTTTATGTAATTGCATATTCAAAGTGACGTCCCTTTAAACATAATGCTAATAATGCAATTTGAAATTATGTATCTATTGTTGAAGTATTTGTCTTTGGGCAGTCATAAATATTTTTACCACGTCCTTGTTAAATGTGGACCATAATAGGGCAAGTTTGTAAACACAGATTTCTGCAATGTTAAGTAGATATTACTTTTGAAAGCTACTTGTGTGTAAAGGGTTCATAATCACAGTTTTTGTGGCAGCAGCATATGACAATATGATTAAGCAGAGTGTTCATAAAAGCTTCCGATTCAATAAAAGTTTGTGGTATATTGAACCGTTGTTGCAGTCATTGTACTGTTTCAAAACACACTGATTCTAAAGTTTTTAAACGGTTATATTTTTTCCTCATCATGTGTAATCATGGTTAAAACTCATTTTGAACATGTTAAGTATAACAAAACTGTAAATTTTGATTTTGTAAAACTGACCATTTAAAAGCTTTTTTAATGTATGCTAAAGTCCTTTGAACATATTGTGAAATATTTAAATACAATTGAAACCAAGTGTTAACATAACCTTAATAAAGACAATTTTTTTTCTGAGGGTTAGGGTAGGGTCACCTTAACCCCTAACCCTACCCTTACCCTTACCATCTGAAGTTAAATCAGACTGAAATTCTCTTGTTTTAGGTTGGCTAGAATTACTTAAATTATTTACATTTTCTAAATGCCAGAAAACGTATCGAGAACATTTAAAACATTTTTTTGTAATGTTCAAATTCAGAAGTTTACATACATTTGGTCAGTATCATGGATATTTGTCTTTTAACCTGTGTGATGTGGGTCAAAAAAACATTTTGGGTTTCCTTAACAACCTTCTCACAATAGTTTCTTGAGAATTCTGGTCAATTCCTGTTGACAGAGTTGATTGATTTTGCACATTTCGGACCAAAGTCAGTTTATCTCTGGGAAACAAAGTACCCGCCATCTGGAGGTCGTTTTACTTCTTGTGCAAGATGAGAAGTTGAAAAGCTTTAAAATTAACTTTACATAATACTGTGCAATGCACACGTTTTTCAATGTATTCTTTTCTATATTGTTTCATTTTCTCCACAGGTGACAGTCACAATAGAACGTGTCATTTTAGTATGATGGAGACATGACATAGAAAGCAGATTAATGTTAGAGGAATTTAGGAAAAAATAAGAAATATTTAATAAATACATAAAACTTAATGGGTATAGGTGGAATAACATGTATCCCCTAACCCTCAACGCCATGACGGCT
Source organism: Girardinus metallicus (assembly GCA_903067095.1). Taxonomy (NCBI): domain Eukaryota; kingdom Metazoa; phylum Chordata; class Actinopteri; order Cyprinodontiformes; family Poeciliidae; genus Girardinus; species Girardinus metallicus. The sequence goes on along the minus strand of CAEGAE010085378.1, from coordinate 28,934 downwards.
CACTGCCCCACCCAGCGCTATAGAGAGAGAGATTCACCCAATATCTGGAAACGACAGCAATACTGACTCGAATCATATCCGTCAAAGTGGTGGAAAGCCGTCACACTAGGAAAATCACATTTATACATTTATATACATGTAGGCCTATTAATGATCCCGAAGTATTTAGTGTGCATAAGTCACAACTAGGAGATGTGATGATCTTATCGGAACTTGGTGGTTAAATATATCCTATGTATAAATTTAAAATGTATTCTGGTGGTCGGCGTTTGCTTTAAATTCATCTTAGAACAGGCTCTGTTACGCACTATTAGTGCGTATTTATGAGGCGGAGTTAAAGAGGAGCTGAGCTCACGAGTGAAAACTTCCGGCAAGATATTCGCTTGGTGCTAAGTTACTGTAACTATATAGAAACTCATCTGTAGGACATAGGCTTGCATTTTAGGTTTAGAGTGGCATTATACTGACGTAATAGCCACCAAAACGGTTTTCGTACGAAAGTCTCAAGTCCTGAGGATTTATTCCAGGACTTGCTACCCATAGCAAAGCGACAGTAGCTATGGGTGAAGCGCTCAGTTCTAAATTACCGGTCAGAGGGAATTCATCTTCTAAATCGGGATGGGATTCAACTGAGCATGTAAGTAAAACACACATTACAACACACACAATGTTTAAGTGGAAATGTTCTTAGGACAAATGTTTAGTGGCATAAGCTTGATAAAACAACGTGAAATAAAGACGCGATAAAAATAATTTGCACGTTTTCAGCGGAAATTGACAAATACGTAAGGCTTTGATTGGTATTAAATGTTACCATAAAGTTGTTTTTTCATTGGTTTATTGAAAAGGGTGGAAATATTTTTGACGTGCTTAAAAAAAAAAAAAAAAAAAACTAAGCTAAAAATGTAAATTTTTTAAAAAACTGATATTTCTACACTATTAACCTCTGAGATCTTATTTCCTATCAAAGACAAGTTTCTTGGTTAAAAGAAAAAATATTTAAAGCTTAGAAATGTTCTAGAGATGGCTAAAAGAAAACAGTCACAGATCTCAAAAGAGAGATAAATGAGCTGCGTCACTGTTAGTCACCCGACCTCTGTCTATGCAGATACATTCAGATATTCAGGTAGCATTCAGCTTTCTTTAAAAATGTTTAAACACTGGACAATTCTATCAAATAATCTACGTCACATTTTCTTATAACAAAGTGAAAAAAGAAAAAAGCCCCTCCTCTATGAAAAGCCAGGTCAGTGTGCCTTTATGCATTCAAATTATTGATTTGATAACAATCACTGATTATTTATTTACTGTTGACGACATAGTTAAAAATGAAAGTATGAGCCAGTATAGAAACAAACTGTTTATTCTTAACCTGTATAATTGCATATATAATCATGTGAAAAGAAATGTCCCAGAATATATGCCTTTAACATGGGATCCTCCACAAAAATTTAGATTTTTTTTAGCATTTTCCCTAGATGGACATATTAAGTTTCTGCTATTACTTACTACTACCTTTGCTCACAAGAACTAATTTTGCTAAACTAAATATTGTATTTCATTCTTGCATCTTGACATTACTTGAATGTTATCCAGATTTCTCAAAAAATGTTACCTTACAACATAGTTTAGCAAACCTTCAGAAATGGAAGGGACTGTCGGCACACAGGTATGCAAGTGTGTGTCTGATTTCAAACATTTTTATGTGATTTTTCTCTTTTGTTTGTTGTCTAAAACTGCACTTTTAATCAAGCTGAATTGAACAAATCTAAAATAAGTAATTTTCCCCTAATATTTAAAAACTTGAGCTAATAATTCTGTTTTCTGTCATGCTAGGCTTTTAATGTTCCCTTGGACATCCTTGAGGAAATCTTTCTAAATCTGCCTGCCCACATGGTGGTTGGTGTGTGTCGATTAGTTTGCCATCATTGGAAAGATGTCGCAGATAACGAGTCTCTCTGGAGACAAAGGTGCAGAAGAGAAGGGTATAATCTGCGCGAATCTTCCAAAGTACCAAGCGACTGGAGGTTCTTTTACTTCATGTGCAAAAAGAGGAGAAATCTCATAAAAAATCCAAGAGGGGAAGGTGAACAGATGTTAACTTACGGGAGGTGGAGCAAATGCCATTTTTTCTGCTTCATAAAAAATGCACTTTGATAAACATTAATTCCTCTTGATAATGCAGATGAATTTCAGGGTTGGACGATAGTAAGGAATGGTGGTGATGGATGGAGAGTAGAAAAACCGATGGCACTACACCCAAATACAGAAGTACAAACAAACTTTGTAACTTCCTTCAGGTAATTAACTCAAAAATCCTGTAAATGTGGTAATAATTTCTCATGGATTTTTTTAAAGTTGTAATATACACAAGAGCATGTAAATCCTCATCGTTGTTTGCAGTACGTGCACCAAGTCACAGCTCATTGATTTGGTGAAGGAGGGTTATAGCCAGGCTTTTATGGACGCGGTCCAGCCCCACATCAAGGTGTCCGACTGGTGAGCAAAACATCTCAGTCCAGAGAGTAATTAGAAAGATTTAGGTAGAACTCACTTTAAAATATATTTTTTGACGGATCCACAGCTAAATGCACTTGCATCCAAGCTCATTACACCCAAATGGCAATGTCTTATAATCTAGATTTATGCAAAAAAAAAAATTCTGTATACTTGCTGGGTCCGTACTGAAGCTAAAATTGTGTTTCCGTGTCGTTAGGTACGCGCCTCGATGCAACTGTGAGTACAACATGTCTGTCAAGCTTCTGCACAGCAACAAAAAGGTCATTCAGGAATTTACTCCTGATACTATTCACCTACCTGAACAGGAAAATCACAGGTGGAAACAGGTATGCACAAAAAAAAAAAGAAAACTCTGAGAAATCCTTTGCATAACATCCTTTATTTCTCCCCCAGATGATCCATGTGTTTAAGGACTATGGACCTGGAGTCAGATACGTCTACTTTGAGCACGGCGGTAAAGATTCTGTGTTCTGGGCAGGATGGTACGGGATTCGTCTAACAGAAACATCCATTGAATTATGTCCAGCACTGGACAAACAGAATTATGAACCCTGTAGTGGTTAAGAAGACAGGTTTTAACTACTATTCTACTACTACATTACTCTTTAGGGCTTTAACCTGAGAAACATGCCATCGACAACTGTAAAACAGACATCTAATCTTGATTATCTTAAACTGTAACAAGGTCTTTAAACCCCAATATTTACAAAATTGTGGATTTTGATTTTCATACTTTTAAATCTGACATATTTATTTGGAATGTTCTCTGTCTTTTTTTTTGTCCTTCCTCTTAAACTTTCTAGTAACTACTGCTTTAACAATTATATAATCCAGTGTAGTCATGTTTTTAAATATGCTCGTTCACACTGCTCACAATGTGCATTTAACAAATTCTTCTACATGCTGTATTGTTCCCGACACATTTTTGTCCACATGTGTAAAAATGTAAATAATTTCCCCTTTGTAATTATCAAGACACACAACAACATGTGTTATTTGAAGATTTAATCATAATACTGGTTTATTGTTGTGCTTTTTTTTTGTCACAAGCAAGATACAGTACAACTTTGTCAAGTTGAATACAATGAAAAAACATCTTTCAGGTTAAACTGACTTCCGCGCCATCTCTGCTTCTCAAAACCTCATGAGTAATGCACAATTTCATTCAGTAAATAAGTTATTCTTACTATATTTACAAGTCACTTCAGCAATTCACCTTAAAAATTCGGCATGGAAAAGACATGTCATTGGTTCAGTCATTTAACATCAAGCTGTTACTGATGAGATGCAGGCAATGTTGAGGTTACCAAATAATTGAACTGGTTGCAAAACTTTGGCCTGTAAACTAAGATACCCAAGTCATCACAATGAAGATTTAAGCTTGACCTAAATGCTGTGAAAATTTCTCTGGCAAAAAAAAAATTTTCAAATCAATATTTCTATAACTGGAAGTGAAATATATTTCCTGCCTAATTCATCAGGCCATATCTTGGAAAAACCAGGGCAAAGATGGAGAATTAAGAAAAGAAAAAAATCATCCACTGCACTCCTTAGCTCTTCCTAAAGGCCATGTTGGAATGATAAGACATTTTAAATCTTAAAACACAAAATAAGGAATATTATTGCTAATGTAAAAGCTGGTGATAGAAGAATGTTGCAGTTTGACAAAATACAAAACGATGTGAGCGTTCCAATTTTGTGACACTTGAAACAAGAACTTTTTGTGGAGAAAACAAGTATTTCATCTGTTCTGACATTTCTCCATAAAAAGCAACACGGAGGTCACTTGTTTCAAAGTGTCATCTCCAGTTAATTGGTGGTTTAACCAGTCAAGAGTTCATATTGTTTCTGACCAGTGGTATCAAATTACCCAGCACAGAATAACAGAAGTTTAAAAATCATTTAACACATTAAATGTTTTTAGGTTAAGTCTGTGGGAAGGCTAAAATCTCATGACATCTCAAATAATGGTGGAATGTCCTTGTGCAGAAAACCGTATCAGTACTGTTTACCTAGTTTTGGAAAACGGTCTGAAGAAAGCAGCGAAGAATCTTAGAGCAGAACACATTTAGGCCTTTTCTTAGGTTCGGGAGGCTCCAGGGCAGCTAGTATTGCCTCATCAAACACATTCTTTAATCCTTTCTGTGGAAACAAAATGTTGTTATTCAAAACAAAGCTACCTCCAAGTGCAAATTGATCTCAACTGAACTGTATGAGCAGAAGAAAGCTGAGTAGAAATTGAGTGAGGCAATCAAAATCTTCCTTTATTCAAACATTAAACAAGATTCTCCTCACGATCAAGTCGTCTAGTGACAAAGGTCAGTGGAGAATTTTGATGAAACAGTCGAGAAAAGCTCACAGTCCGAGACAGAATATAGCTTAGATGGATTTGCAGAATATAACAAGTTCAATACTGAGAGAACATATTGTGTTTTAAAAAGAAAATCTTAGTCGTGTCCAGTTATAGATGGACGAAAAGAAGACTGAAAGGTTGGCACTCGTATCATCTTAGGCAGCGTGAATAACTATGACTAGGCCAAGTTGAGAAGAGAGCACACAGGAACAGAAGAAAAAAAAAGGTTGATGGGCACAGTTTTCAAATTTGAAAGAGTTTGTAGTTACTTCAGTGAGAGACGTTTCTTTACAATGAAAAAGCAGCAGACAATCAAGAGGCAAAGCAAGATGCAAGAAGACATCAGAACAAGCAGCATTTTCTCTTTCTCTGAGTTTCAGGGGGCTCTAAAGCGGCTAGGATAGCCTCATCAAATACGTTCTTCAGTCCCCGCTACAGAAAAAGACAAAGAAAGGAGAAATACACGGACACATACAGTGTTAGATGGCGTTGAGAGCCGAAAGCTGTTAGCAAAAGACAAGTCAAAGTATTTCTAGCATTGCTGTTGAAAGGATGGCAAACATGCAGGGTTGAGAGTAGAAACAGGTCTTACCTGAGTCAGGGCAGAGCACTCCACGTATTTGACCGCCTTAAGGTCTCGAGCCAGCTTTTCTGCTGTCTCAGGGGTGATTGGCTTCTGTTTGTTCTTGGCCAACTTCTCCACTGTGGAGGGGTCGTCACGGAGGTCAATCTGAGTGCCTACCAACAGGAACGGGGTCTTGGGACAATGGTGGGTGATTTCAGGAACCCACTGGAGAAGGAAAAGGACAAATAAAAATGTTACTCTGGCTAAATAACACAGTGTCAGAAGCACACAGATGTTTCTATAAATAAAGTCATGTACTCGTCGCTCAATTTGCAAAATTATTGAAACGTTTATTTCAGTTGTTAAATAAAAACTCTTTCTTGTGAACAGCTATTAAAACATTTACATCAAAGAACATTCTGTGTCAAGTACAACTGACATGCATTACTTAAGACTTTACTTAAGACTTTAGCTACACAGTCTGATACTGTTAATCTCAAAACCTGCATTTTAATTCAAAAGATTGCAAACATTTTCTAATCCTTCACAATCTAACATATCGCCCATCCCTTGTGATGAAGCTTTTTTTTTATTTTAGAGAATTGTTCTTTCAATACTTCCCTTTTTATGAGAAGGAAACTAGTAAACTACTTAGCTGCTTAATATTATTTTCTTTTCTTCTCTTTTAACCCAGATTCTACAGTTTCATGTGGGTAAAAGTTCTTGTTGATATCTGTTAAATTATTTTTCCATTGACTGTCTAATATTTATTATACTGCTGTGAGAGTGACAATTTTAAGAAACATATGTAAAACAAAACAAAAAAAAAAAACATGTTTATAAAAGTTACTTACTGCAGCTTTAAATACCAAACACGTCACTTGACAAAGAAAAGGGAAATGCAAGTCATTGTGAAATAGAAATTCAGAGGCAATTTAGCAATATCTTCAACGTTTGTTTAAGATTTGCTTTGCATCCGTCGTCCAGCTTGGACTTGGTTTGTGGATCGTACAATTGCTCCTTGAAATCTGGGAGCTGACAGTGCAAGTAAAAGCTATCAACTGAAAGCCTTGAAGCATGTCTGGGATGACTATGGGAGACAGATGGGCGCAGTGTCGCTCATGGTACAGACAGAATGCATGCAGCCAGACTTCCTCAAAGCAAGCGCTTGCAGGCTTGGTATATCGCAGAAGCCATATTAGGTCATCAGTTCCAGGCAAAACTGCACAATTGTCTTCTGCAACAAACTGTGCCTTAATTAGTTTAATTAAGCACAATTTCTGCATAATATGAGAGGGTTTGAAGTTAGCTTAAAATATTGTAGGTCAAGTTTATTCATCTGATTTGCTCATGTTTTCTGAAGGCATTGAATATGCTTTTATTACACTTTTGTAAATGACAGCACATGACTACAGAACAAGGATTTAAGAAAGTAACTTCTTAAAGTCACTAGAATTACTTGGTGCCATGAACTAGAACAAATGGCAGTTTAAATTAGATATATTTAAAAATGAATAAGCTGGACAAATACTCTGTAAGCTAAAAGTAAACTCTTGAAAAACAGTTTTCACTAAGTCTATCTAAACCATGAAATTAATTTATAAATAATAAAAGAAGAGTTCAGATAGTTTTGCTAAGATTTTTAGGTGTGATTTTAAATGAACTTTTCTTTGCGTACCTTTTCTTTAACATTCTCAAATGAGGAAGGTGAAACAACTGAGAAACAGACTAGGAAGACATCGGTCTGAGGGTAGCTTAGTGGTCGTAACCTGTCGTAATCCTCCTGACCTGCACACACACAAGACAGAAACCGACATGCCATCCCTCAGAGCAAAGACACCAAATCTCAAAATTTCTAGCATTACAAAACTTTAAAAGCCATAGACCACAGGCAAAGCAGCAAACCTATGCTAACATGTTGTTCTGTATTTACAGCATACAACAGAAAGCCTGTCTGGATACCAAAATTTTTGCAATGTTAAAACCAAAGCAAAATAGGACACAAGAAGCGTTCCTGTGTCTATAGCTGCACAAACACACAACTGTGGAATTATCCCTATTCTTGCAAATGACTGCATCTAATTAGAATTTACGTTTATTAATGTCTGTAAGCAATGTATCTGCACAGATCCTGTATAATTCAGTTCAGTTTATTTGTATGGCAGTAATCCTGAACATTTTACAAGACGAAAATAGTCAAATTCATCTTTATCTATTAATCATATACATTCTGAAGAAATTCATTGCAAATAATCAACATCTAACCCTACACAGGAATATTTAAATTTACAAACCTGTAAGGTCTGTGCAAGATACAACCACAATCGAGTATAATCTACATTTTCATATTACATGCGTGTCTTTAAACAATGCAATACAACCACATGCCGGTTCCAGACAGGGTTATCACAACTTGTAGTTAATTTGTGAGAAAGTGCATATGATGTTAAATTTAGCATAACGAAGAAAAAAATTTTTTTTAATTAGTATGTTAAGGAAAAAAAAAATATTTATATATATATATATATACCTGCTGTATCAAATAAGCCAAGGGTGTATGGTTCTCCCCCGATCATTACAGTTACTGCATAGTTATCAAACACCTGCGATCAAAGAGTGAAATGGTCACAGTCAGGTCATACTTTCAAATTAATCTGTCAAACAGGCTGAACAACAAAACTTACTGTTGGTACATATTCAGAGGGGAACTTGTTGGTGGTGTATGAAATCAGTAAGCAGGTTTTTCCCACTGCTCCATCTCCAACCACAACACACTTGATAGTCTGCATCTCTGAGCTTTCGGGCTGCTGCTGACAATTACGTTAGCTGCAGGAAGAGGGGGAGGAGAAAGCTTACATTGATTACGACATACATCTTCGAATAAAGACAAACTCTGGACATAACTACGTAGTGCGTCCTGCCTTTCAAGATCCCGGTACAACTTGATAAACCCGTGAGATGCCAAGAAAAGGCAGCATTGACTAGTTCAGTCACACCCCATGATTATCACTGCTGTCTTGAAGCTAACACTAGCTAAAGAACAATCACTTGCCCGCGAAATAACTTAGCTGAATAGACTACTTAGGACTAGTTCTATAGTATAACTATATACTATTTAGTTGATTAGTTAAGCTATTAGCAAATAGAACATAAAACCTTCGTTTGTATCGTTTAGCAAACTATGCTACTGCAGTGCTGGCTAATGCCACATAGTGCTAACCAGTACGTTAGCTTAGCCACCAGTCGGTAACGATAGTTTAGGTCTCCGTGTAGACTTTGCTGCTGCTAGCAAACTACAATATCCAAAACCAATGACTGTAATAAACGTCCACTCGTCAAATAACTTTAGATATATGTGTAGGCTTTGTATAAAGCTACGTACCTCCGTTTTTGTACTTGATAAGTTGCCTGTTTTCGCCGGGCGTTGGCACCAGCCAGCTGAAACTTGGTTCAGTCAGATAGCCGAGCCCCTCACGTCCACTACACCAGCCAAGTTAGACGGAATAATCCCGGAAACATTTTTCAAAATAAACCTCTTGACGCTGTCAGCACGCTATAAACTTACATATTTCACAAAGTAGCGGCGAAAGCGACACGTAAATTGCAACATTAAATGTAATGTTATAAATCGATAATATATTGTCCATGGATGTGCCTTTTATGTCACAAACTGGAAACCATTCTCCAGAGGCTCTTATTTTAAAAAGCACCGTTCTTTCGTTATGTTGGCTGGCTTTGTGTAATGTCTTGCGAGTGGTTCCAAGTGGTTCCTGCAGCAGGGACGGTGATGTCACCTCCAACCCCCCTGACCTTGCATCCTTCATAACTCAGTTCAGGTCCATTCTCTTGAATTTAGTCTATTTATAGTAAACAGCTCCAAATCATAACAAACCTCATGCCATGGCACTTGGGAAATCTCCAGTTGATGTCAAATATACAATCCAGTTTGATTCTGATTATTTATTAGTCAAATCATTATACCTCTGACCACTTCTCTGACCCGAGACCTCTCAGCTACATTATCCTCCTTCTCTTCAATTTGCATTATTTGGTTATTTCAACTCTTAACTTTATGTTTTCTCCTATTTTTTTTTTCTCAGAAGCTGTTCTGCATAGCGGTGACATCTTCCTGGTTGGGAGCATTAGGTGAGATTCTGCTGCTAACATTGTTCTCCTTCTCTTGCTATTAACTTTTACTATTCTTTAACATAGGTAGTACTTCTCTTTCTTTTTTGTGCGTATGTTCTATATTCTCAAGACCACAATCAGCCATCTCAGATATGTTTTTTCTTTCCTCTATTGCTACATTGCTGCAAAGTCAATGACACAATGCATGTGGCAACAAATATGTTGCTACATGCTCAAACAGAAGGCATGAATGCTGTAAGTCAATGACTCAATGTAATATACTAGGTTCCTTAGACAGAAAACATTTCAAACCACAAAAAATCAAGCTGTTGTGTCAGCATCAGTAAATGTTTGGCAGCAAATGATTTTTGACAGATTTTAAAGCATTTGGGTTACACGGATTTGATAAAAAAAAAAAAAGTAAAGAAAAGGAGCGATACAAAAGGAAATGCTCAATAAAATTTGGATCGCTTGCCTCAAGTGATGTTACTAGGTTTCTACATTTAACAGTTGGCATTTGAGAGGTACATGCTATTATGAAGAAATGACAATTTACAACAAAGTGACAAAAAAGACCTGAAAAAAAAAAAAAAAACTTGACAATGACAAATTTTGTAGGTGATAAACCTACAAAATACTCATATTCAAAAGGAGTATGATTGATGTCTTGGTGGTATCTTTAAAATTACTGCTGGTTGTTAATTTCCAAGATTTATACTATAGTTTTGATAGTGAAATATATTTGTATCCTCAGGAAGCAAGTGTGTATGTATGTTGCAACAAACCACAGAAAATTGTTTTTCCTAAATGTATTGATTTTCTACACTGTCAGAGGGCAGTGAAAGTGGACTGAGAATATTGTTTTCCTTTACTTGCAGGGAGATATCTGAAAATTGATCTCTTCAGGCAGAAAGAACGATTACATTGACAACTCAGCCTCTTAAAACTTCAATTTAAGTGGTTGAGTGTTTTCTGTTTCAGTAACCTTCTTTGAATTTGGTTGAAAAAACAATATCCACAGCAGTTGACATTATTTAACCTCAACTTTTTTTTTCTAGTGGCCTAGACATGTTTTGTTGATGCAGCCACTTCACTCAGGCATATTACATGGCACAAATGCAAAAAAAAAAAAAAAAAAATCAGAGGAAAATGTAAACAAGGTTGACTTGAACTGAATTGCTTTAATTTCATGTTCATGGCATTTCAAATGATGACTTGCTATTATATTGGCATGGACTTTTTGGTATGTTAAGAGTGATATCTGAACAAATGCACAGTTCTTGATGTTCCCAAATGATATAGTAGGGACTTCTGGCACACCTACTATTAAGAGGCTCTCCTGATCTGCGACTCCCAGGCTTACGCCGGCCTGTACACCGGAGTTGTCACCAACATCCTTCTTTACTTTTGTTTTTTGTAATAAATGCCTTTGTCAGAGCTTAAAACAATTGTTGGTGTTGTGTCTACCCAATTGTTATGGTCTTTGAACCAGGATGTAAAACCTGTGTTCACACACTAAATGAACTCCAGGTCTTCTTTAGCTGCTCCATTGTGCTTGATATCACAGATGACCGTTTATGACTTTGCTTATGATTTACCCACAAACCAGCTCATTTACAGATCAGTCATTTCTGATTCTGGGTTCCTTGAAGACTCCATCCTCTGGACAACCACATGTGTCATTGCCAAACACCCCAATGTTACCAAAAAGAGAAGCCACCGTAGATAAGACCACAGACTAGAGGAAACATAGAATAAAACATGCACTACAATTAGTTTACATTCACTGTGCATAGGAAATTATTGTTTTTTAAGCATAGTTTTTTATAAATAAATAATAAATTGCTGAGCATACAACAATATGTTTTTCCATCATTAATTTTAAATATTTGTATCACCCACCTTGTTTCCTGCTGTGCCAAGAAGCTACTTTTTGTGGTGCTAGGTATTGTAGCTGTAGAAAACAACATATTGCATCAAAACTAGATTTACAATATTTGATTAATAAGCAAATTTCACAAAATTATACCAGATATAAAACAGTTATGCTTGTTTCTTCAACAGAAAATTCAGGGTTTTGTGGTGTTGGGACAGAATTGTTTAATCAAACATTTGGTAAAAAAAAAACAACCCAGTTTGTTGGGGTAAAAGAGAAAAAGAAGCACATATTTTACAGATAGCCAATTTGAACTATGCAACAATCTAATCAAGTTTTACCAAAAATCTAAATCAAGCTAAATTTTTTCCAGCAGCTATAATTTGATCACTGAATCACTCAGACCTCAACACAGACAAATAATAGTTTATACTGAGTTATATGCTGAATATGATTTTTAATTTTGCTATCGTCAGTGATTGTCCTAGTCATTATAAAGTTTGTGGGCTGCAGTATTGCGCAGCTGTCTTCACTGTTGCTATGCCGTTCCTCAACATTTGGATGTAGAGTTTGCATCACCAACACCCAACTTAGCAACGGTAACAAAGGGTGTTAAACCAAATATCAACCAAAATCTTTGGTAACCTAAACAAAACATTAGTCACTTTCTTGGTGGCTTAAAATGCTATAATGTTTATGTTTTAAACCAACCAAGAGCTGAGAGAATCCACATTAGGATTGGGATTGGACCAGAAGATACCAGAATATTTAAGAGCGCACCTTTAAAGAATCTGCTTGATTTAAAGGTCATTGAGACATTTTTATTGCGCTATATTTTCAGAGATATTTACTCAAACCAATCTAGTAAAATTGTGTTTTTTGGGGGTTGTAAAATTAACAAGTAGTATAATTAAATGGCAAACACGGTAACATGTTTTGAATGAAATTACATTCTTAACGTTGTTTCTTCAAAACTTAAGAATATATTGAAAAACAATTACTAGAATTTTGTCATCAAGCACATATCTCCCACACAGATTTTAAAACAATACAAGATACCTTAAGATAAACACATTAACCTAACCCTTGCATTAAAAATGATTAAAATAGGATTTTCTGTTGAGCTATTGCTTATAATTGTTATTAGAATATATGACAGCTGGCAACACCAACAGATCTTCTATGATTCCCCCCGAGAAAAGATTTGAATTCAAATCTTTCTCTCAAAAAAACCTAAATATTAGATTTTACAGGTTAACATTAATGTAGAATCAAAGCAAAAACAATCAAAATTCAGTGGAGTGACTCCCCGTTCTGTATGTTATAAAGGGAAGTCTTTGTTGATTCAAATACCTGTTTGAGAGATGAGAAGTCTGACGCCTTTGTAGACGTCTCTTCCAGGTCTGGATATTACACACCAGTACTTATCTTTATCACTTTCCATGAGTGAAGTCATAGTTACGGTGAAGACGCCTGCTTCCATATCGTCGGCAATAAAGTATCTGTCACGTTGTGTTTTCCTGGTTGTTTTCACCAGTGTTCTACACAGTTCATAAACTGATCCTTTGCACCAGTATTTAGGTCTTTCCTTGAACTGAAGGTCGTACTGACATGCGATTTTCACCAATCCACCAGGTGTTGCCGTTATTTCTTCTGGTGCCAACAGATCAACTGAGTCCACTTTATCCTTCATTAGCAACAAAAGACAGAGAACAGGAACTGCGAAAGACAAAGTCAGTACCATTAAATATTCAGACATTTTAGTATTTCTTGTTATTAATCTGTTTCAGTACTGAAAAAATTACCACAAATTTTGCTGGCAGAACAAGCTGAAGTTCTCATGGCGTGGCTGCAGGGAACAATGTGAAGTATGACAGCAAATTGGGCAACTCGAGGCTTCCTCTTATCCCTTCTGATTATGCAACAAAGTTATTCACAGGCTGATTGATAAACTTTATTTGTGTAAGTCTACTTCTGCTTATGAATTTGTTTATGTCGAGCTATGAAAAGTTACATTATCATACTTTATTCATGTTATATTAGTGTTTAATGTCGGTGATAAACTGCTCTGGTTGCGTTTCATTATTTACATGGTGTTCTGATCTTTGTGCTGGGATTTTCCAGAGGACTGATTTTGAGATGACTCATGTTATGATCAAAACTTCCCTTGTAAACTGAGAAATTTTTACTTTGTTCTGATGCTTCTGTGAGATGAATTAAGTTTCTGAGGAGTTTGCTATACGTTTTCCATACAGCTTTCTTTTTTAAAAATGCTTTCTTAGGTTCTGTTGGCTTTTAATGAACATTAATGTGACAGGAAAGAGTTTGGAGAGAGAAAGGGGAAGACATGCAAATGACATTAGACCAGGAACTGAACTCTGTCCAACTCAGTTGCTCCTGCTCCACCAACTGAGCTACTCCAGCTTTCTTTACCAAGTTGTCATACCATATCATGTAAAGTTTGATGTAGTAGACAGTGTTCTCTCCAGTTGATCAACACTCTGTATTTTCCGCATACAGTATCTTTTTTCATGTGAACAATTTCTTTATAATTTATCTCAGTTCTGCATAGCTATTTAGAAATGAAGAAAGAACTGGAACAATGATGAACCTTGTCAGGAGTCATCGGACTACCACAATTACCACAAGGCCCTAGAGTGACAAACAAATTGACACAGTTTTGCTTGTAATGCAACCTTTCATACTGTCCTCCAACATACACCATATACCAAGCGTGTAGTGTTGGAAAAGGTACAATGAAAAGAAGAACTGAGTCTTGAGGAAAACTGAAGTTTATTTTGTGAAACACTAATGACATTTAAATGATAGGATTTAAACCATCTAGTTTATTTTCAAAATCACTAAACCCAGAGAAACCACTACTAATTTATCCTGGTAATTATAGTAGATTTTCAGACATACTTTTGCATCACTTTTGGAGTCTGTGACAATTATTTTATGTCAAATACTCAAATATGTTTAACTGTGCCTAATGTACAGAGTGTGTAATCTATGACAAAACGGTCATAAGAGTATTCTCTATATGGCAAAATAGGAAGAATATGATAGAATTTTGTACCAAGTAGATTTTCCTCCTACTTTTCATAAATTAATTTCTGGATATTTGTTTTATTTCATTACATTTTTAAGGTAGCCCCTCAAAAACAGACCAATATAATCTGCGGAACTTAACAGGATCACTTCTGCTTTCTAGTTTTCACTGACCACCTTTTGCCTCCAGAAAATATCATGTCAGCTTTTAAAGACAAAGAAGAAATGCAGTAAAGGAAGCCTTTTTTGGGTAAGTTCTCCATTTTTTATGTGAATTCTTTAAAGCTGATTGCAAATCCCTGCTTATGACGCATCACCTTCCTTCTTTCTGAATAACTAGAGACGTCAAACATGTTTATCTTCAAATGTTTGGTGTCTAAATAGGTTCTCAGACTCAATTTGTTTCCAGATTGTGACTTGACTGCTAATGTTTTCTGTCACTGCACACAAATTCAAGCAATACAGTCAAATCTTAGGTCTAGAACTGCTGGTATGTGTTGTTGTTTTAAAAGATGAAAATATAATTTTATATGCTTTTCAAAATGAATGTGTTAAAGAATCATCTTGTGCTAAAGTGGAAGCTTATAGTTTTCTAATTGGTCCTCTGGTTGAAGATATAGATTAATTGTTAACTGTAGAAAGGTTGGATGAGCCCTGGATGACTTTTTTGTCTTTGAGAACATCTGAGTTTTTCTCTTTGCATGTTGGATAAGTTGAAAGACAGAGGCTGCATTTGCAAACAGTTATTCTTCAAAGTAAAGAAAACAAATATTTGACTTGTTAAACTTTATTGCAAATAACTTTGTATTACGCTTATGATGTGGAGAGATATGCAAAACATCAAAGTACAAAAATGTTTTTAATGGATAGTTTAGGATTTTGGAAGTGAGGTTCTGTTAAAAGGTTATAATCAGGTTGTGTCTCATAATGTAAGCCACTATTGGGTCTTCATTTAGCAATATAGATTAGTTGATTTGAGAGTCTGACAGATCAATAAGGTTTACTTAAATCACTGTACATTTTTTGAGATTGGAGTGGTTTTAAAATGGTTAAAGTCCAGTCTTGATCCCCTTTAAACTAATTCTATGCTTTAATTTCAGCGTTTTACAAAAATAGAGACGGCATGACATTAACATGACCCTGGTAAGATATTAACTGCTTATAACCCTTTAGCACATGTACACTTTCAAAATCTTGGCCTATCCTTTTTCATTTCCAACAATCTTTCCTTTGTGTATTAATCACAAAGGAAAACCTTTGTGATTAATACATTTATTTTTATAATTTACAGAATAAAAGATTTAAAAAATCTAAACTATGAAATTGTCACAGTGTTGTCATTCTCTTTCTGTTCTGCTTTGGCTGATCCATTCTGATCTGCTGCTGGTTGTTCTACCATTGCTGACTTCTTTGATGTTCCTGTTCCGATTTTAGAAGAACAAAAGAGAGTTTTGAGACAGTGTTAAAAAACCCCTTTAACGCACCTAAATCTAGAGTTAAAAGAAACGTTTAATGATTGTGGTTCATGACGTACCTGTGAGGTAATTTCTGTGCATTCGATGGAAAAGCAGGAGACCAAAGAAGAGGATAAACCCAATGCAGGCGATTATCATTCCGCACAACAGGAAGCTGTAGCTTCCTTCAGTCTGAATGATCTGTGGAGAAAATATCAAAATTAAACTACCAAACATAAATCTAAATCAACCCCTGCCGTATGTTTGTGATTAAGGACATAATTCTCCTCATTTACAATTTTTTTTTAAACAACGGAGGCACTTACTGAGCCAACCAGGACCTGCATTACCATCTCTCCCATCCCTGCACTTGTCACCAGGACAGAGGTTGCACATCCTGCAAAAACAAATTCATACTCTCTCATTTCATTCCACCAGTGCACCATTATTTTGAAGTAAAAGAAAAAAAAAGTTATACCCTGGTAATCAAGGATATCCTCAGTGTAGGCAAGCATACAGGGGAAAATGCTGCTCAAAAAAAGTCCACATAAACAGGTTCCAACAAACAGAAAGATGCTGCTGGTGTAGAAAATGAGCAGCATCAACACAGTAACAATAGCTCCTGCCTGCAAAAACAGAGTGGTTTGTCTAAGAGCATGGAGTTTCAGTGAAAAGGAGAAATATCTTGCCACAACAACACATCCAACACAAAGTGAATCATTAAGAAGTGGAAGGAACCGGATGCATGTTGTTATTTTAACAAACAAACATCTGGAACTGTGGATTGAGTAGGTCTTTAGCAGCTATTAAATATTCCTAAATAAAATCAAGTGCAACTAATTGACTTCAGAGATCACCTAATTAGTAAATGCTACGTGCAGTGGAGCTTCCTGTAGACACCATGTCCAACATGAATCACAGTGGTAGCTGCATAATGAGGTAAAGATGGATAGAGCTAAATATGGGACAATCCTTTAAGGAAAACCTGTTAGAGGTTGCAAATGACTTGAAACTGGGACAGAGATTACCTTCCAGCAGCTCTAAACATACAGCCAGAGCTCCACTTGAATGTTTTCCATCAAAGTATATTGTCAGTAAAATTTCCTATATTAGATTATAATTGAAAAGTTCATTTCAGAAACTCAATTCACTAAATTAGATGGAGCTAGTTTTGTTCAAGCTTTTTTTTCTGGTAATTATGATGATTTTCTGCTTACTGCTAATGAAAGCACGACATTTCGGATCAGTATGTTATATCAGAGCAATTTAAAAAACTCTTTTTAAAGCGGAAATGTAGGCTTAATAAAAAGTGTGATTAATACTTGTATTAGGGTTATTTTCAAAAAGCACTTTGAAGAGAATAATTCAAATGCGTTTTCCAATTTATAGAATACGACTATGTGCTATGTTAATTTAGACTTAATTCTTGCTGAAATTCTGTGACTTGTTTTGAAAACAGAAGTTTTTTAGGTGCTCCCCCTTCAGTCTCACAGGAGACTGGCCAAAGATATGAATGGCATGAATTCAACAACAACTCTACATGGGCTCAAAAAAACTCAAAGCTCTAATTGCAGTAATAAGCGTTTTAATAAAGTAACTCAGCAGGATGGAATGAAAATGCACACCATACATCCCAGAAAAAAAAACAAAGCATATATCCTTTTCCTTGCTCTTCAGTTAATCACCAGTTATTCTATTACATAAAATCCCCTAAATACACTGAGGTTTGTGGTTGTAACAAGAAAATAAAATCCCCCCAAATCTAAAGAAGTATGATCAAAGCACTGTACAGTATGCTAAGATAATGTGCCTCGAACGTCTTGGTTGGCCTTACCAGATTGAACATGAGCATCCGTACAGGTTGGAAACGATATGAGAGAGGAATAGACAAGAGGCGTCCAGCTGTGATCGCTGCCCAGAAAATACTAGCTAGGTAACCCGCTGTCTTGTTCTGCAACGACATCGGTGGGGCCACAGCGTAGGTGTACACAAAGCCAGCATACGCTCCCTGAGAAGAAAAAACGTCTTGTTTCATGCACCCTATTTTCTATGCTTTATGGGATGCATATCTTGTATAGACTAATAAAAGTTTATTTGGGAAATAATGCATGTGAAATGAATACCGTGTGATTTATTTGCGCCTCTCACTCACCACAATGCCATCGGTCATAAAGAGCACCATTCCTCCAAGGATATGAATCATAAAGAAGGATACTGGCAGTCCACGCAGGTTATCATTCTGACAGCAGCTGAAGATACTCCCATGACCTGTGGCAGAGCAAAAAAAACATCAGAAATGATGTATCGGAGTGCACAAAATGGCATTCGTTGTTTTGTTTTCATATTTCCTGACATCGTATTTGTTATTCATGAAGGAATGTAAGATGAATTAAAATGAGAGCAAAAAATACATATTTCTTTCACATGCATACCTCCAGTTTCATGTTCCTTCTGCTCCAAATCTGGGCCCTCGGCCCCCTGCTGGGTCTCCATTGCTAGTTCATCCTTGTCTAAAAGACGTGGAGTGCTGCCAGGGCAGCATGGGAGTAAGTTCTCCCGATACATGAGAAACAGCACAGCAATGGGCACAGGCAGCTGAAAAACCAAAAAATAAAAAATAAAAAAACTAATTTCCATCAAATAAATAAGTAAAAATCAAATGACGACTAACGTATGCCTGCCAAGTGTCTTACATTAATAAGCGCCATGATCCAGAAAGCATATTGCACAATTGGCTCCTCCTTCTCCACTCCATCATGAGGCAGGTGGCTCTGAGTTATGTTGTGCTCTGCAATTGGACTGTATCTCAGCATGCTCCTGAAATGATGCATGATCTCGGTCTCGTTCCCCGTATGATTCCCACAGCCTGTCTCAGAGAGGAAAGGATCTGCAATCAGTGGACTCACTAGGGCTCCAAACCCGATGAAGAAGTGCAGAGCCTGCAGAAGCACATAAAGGGCAGGAGTGTCAAACTACCAGAGTTTTGGAAGAACAGCAGCATATCTCTCTATCCTGTTACTTAAATGAGTGTCTCTTTAGTTTACCTGTAAAAAAATGGCTGAGTCCTTCTGATAGATGGTGACCAGTTGAATGTTAGCAATGGTGTCAATAATCCCCATTGCCAAACCAGACACAGCCATGGCGATGGCCAGTACGAGAACATTATTACATACAGGAATGATGGCAAATATTACAGAGATGAGTAGAGCAGAGATAAATAGGGCAGCTAGAGCACTGAATAACCTTTAAGGACAAAAAAAAAAGACAGAGACAGACACAATTAAAATGAAGACGATTCTCTTGATGCTTACCTGTTTAGTGATACTTACGTTCTCTTGAAAACGCCACCAACCGAGCTGCCAATCAACAAGCAGAACTGCTGAGAAAAGAAGACCCAGGTAATCTGACTCAGCGTTGAGTTTGTTTGACATTGCAAATCCAATATTGTAGGTCCAAGAAAAGCAATGCACAGTCCAAAGCTGAAGAAAACGCTCCAGTAAGTCAGCGTGTGATGGGCATTTCTTTTGAATAGAGTTACAATCCTCTCATCTATGAACATCTTGGGCACAGAAGACCACCAGGTATATTTTTTTCACAACCGAATGCAGAATGAAGCTCTGAGGTTCTATTGACTTCTGCTTCAGTGAAATGGGTTTCTGAATCTCTATTTAAAGCCTTCGACTCTCTCCCTCTTTTGGATTGCTCAACTAGAAAGGATGTCCTCCTGAGTTAATGGATGAAGTGTTGATTCCTCCAACAATATTATCCCAATCTGAATGGCATCAATGTTTGACTTAGAAAGAGGGCTGCTTGTTGAAATGCTACAAGAAAGTTAAAATTTGTGTGTCACTGTATTGCACAGTATGTCACATTTATGTTAATGGAAAATGCGTCATACAGAAAGCAACGACACAAATCTGTCTCATGTACAGGTTGTGTGATATTTGTTGTATTTGGGTAATTTAAAAGTCACTATTGAGAACAATAATCATCTTGGTAAGTTGTTGAATAATATAATTTGATAAAACTCAAAAGAATTACAGCCAGATAAAGTAATTTCCATGGATTATTTATTATTGCCCCCAAAACAAGGCTTCTGCAGGCTTCAAATACAGGACAGATATACAATATAAGAAGGAGTGTATGCCCTCAACATGTGTTGCTACATTTTAGTTCTCTTTTGGCCTGTGAAAATGTTAAAATGCTAACAAAATCACTTGTGCAGCAAGTGGCGACTTTTATAGTTCCCGTAAAATAAACGTAAATTAACATTTTTATACGATTTTATTCCTCAAATTGACCAGAATCTTAGATTTATTTATTTTTAATAGTGGTACTAAAACAGATTAACAAGCCATTCAAGTAGTGCTGGAGACCCACAGTATTAAATTATCTGGTGACCTTTGAGATAAAATTGCACCAGGATTACCAAACTGATAATTATCCAAAACATAAGACCAAATAAACTCTGAAATAGTTCACCAGACACAAAGAGACAGAATATATCAGATGTTTCACCCAAAGATGCACATTAGGTGGCATCCTGTTATTACATTTATGAGCTTGAATGGTTGCAGTCAAGCTTAGATTTCCTTGAATTGGTGTGATGGAACAAATATCACTTGGTGAGCCAGTGTTCATTTATTTATTACAAATTATCTGGATTTGTGTAAGTATTGGGGACTAATGTGTTTCTAGAATGAAATCAAAACAGGACAGGTTTGGCCATGTACTTAGTGCAAAGCTCCAACATGAAACCATCACACATTTCTTTGTTTCAGTGTTGTGATTAGGTTCATTTTTCTCTCAACTAATTAGTTTCTTCCACTGTCAGTATTTGTGTTAATCTAAATATATGAGAAAACACAATGTGCACAATATGCGAAAATAATGAGAACCTATTTTAGAAAAAAAATACGAACTCACATTTATAGGAGTAACATTTTTGTAAAATAAATGTGTATAATGATGAGTAACATGTTACATTCGGCTACCAGACCGGAATAAGAAAAAGGGCATAATACCTAATCCTGTTAATGAGAGAAAGGAGGAAACTAGTTACGACCAAATATGGGCATCTGCCACACTCACAGTAGAAGGAACCAGAAATCAAAGACTTGCTGTTTTTCATTATTACTTTGAATTTATTTATCTTAAGGGAGGAACTTTTGACAAACTGACAGAGCAAGACAACATAAATTTTTACACTGCTATGTGTCTGCAAATCTGTCACTAAATCGTCTCGCATATGTTATCTGACTTGTTCGCATCTCACTTCTTCTGTGATTTAATTTGCCTCAAAACATAAAAAAATATGCCTATCTGAATTTGTCAGCTGCGTCTTAAAAAAGAAGAATCCTTTTTTGCTAAATATGTCATGTTTTCTTGAGATGATATCTCTTGCTGCCATGATATCTTTCAGAGTCAGCCATGCAAAGCCTTCAGCTGTGTAACTGATTTGCCAACGTGTTGAACATGTTGGTTATGTTCTAAGCCCTGAGTAATATGAGTGTTTTTAGAACAGGCATTCATTAACATTCACTTCCTCTTCTTTCAGATGCTGCAACAGGAGAGGAGTTCTTCAGGTAATTGTCAACTAACACTATCTTGGAGACAAGTGTTAAAAATAAACAGCAAATTCTGGTTACTGAAGTAGGCCAGCTCTTTCTGAGCCGAAACATGTCAGTTTTCAAAATCTGAAGCACAGTGTTTAAGTTTAAAATAATTTAAAATCAATTG
The DNA here is from genome assembly GCA_903067095.1 of Girardinus metallicus. Taxonomy (NCBI): domain Eukaryota; kingdom Metazoa; phylum Chordata; class Actinopteri; order Cyprinodontiformes; family Poeciliidae; genus Girardinus; species Girardinus metallicus. Next base: position 7,248 of record CAEGAE010085378.1, on the reverse strand, counting down.
ATTTTAAATTATTTTAATGTTTAAACAAGGAATGTTTAAACATTAAAGCTGGGGTACATGGTATTTCATGAAAACATTATTTTTGTTTTCAGCTTTACAAGAGATTAGTCATTTCATTTTTTTCATTTTTTGGTTCGAAAATGCATTATTTTAATAGTTCTTCTTTGTCTGTCCTTTCATATACACCCTATGACTCAAAATGCATGCTGGATAAATGACAGAGAAGTTAAATATTTACTGGGTGACAGTAAATCTGACCACACATAAGTCAGTTTTGTTCTGATTTTGTTACTATGTAGAGAATGTGCTTCATGACAGAAAGAAGTTGCCCAAAATGCATTAGATGCTTTTGAAAGGGAGTAATTATAAATGTACTATTAAACAGAAAAATTACCAACACCAGATGTTCCCCAGTGAGCACTGTGTTTGCATGTGCTCAGATTGCATAACAATAATTTGCTCTTCTCTCCAGTACAGTTGAGATTTTGTTTTACTCCTAGAGACTTGAACTTTTCAGTCATCCAATACTGGTTTTTATTTTGCCTCCATATTGTTTAATCCCACATTTATCATCAAGAGATTTCCTTGACTATGAATGACGGGTGAATTCTTCACAGTGTTGAGTTCAGTTGTGGGATTTTACCAGCAAGACACAATTATTTTATCTTCTTATTCCTCCCTTTAAATCATTGCATCTTTGCTATTTTGTTCAAGACTTCTTTAAAAGGCTGGAAGAAATCATAGCACCTATGAAGTGCAAAACACAGAAATGCAGAGTTGCTCAGGAGCTTTGCATGGCTAGGTTGTTAAACGAATTAAAGTGTTTGTCTTTGTTCAGCAATAAAGTCGACATATAGAAACTTGGATATCCGTTTTCATTGCTGAGTAATTTTGTTACAGATTTACAGAGCTGACAAGACCAATAAACATCTAAAAGCTGGAACAGACCTATTTTTTGACATTTTTCGTATAATAAGTAAAGAACACACACAGTTGTAAGAATAATGTTAATGAAACTGTTTGGTAATTTCAGAATAAGCAACAATAAATGCCATACTTCACTTATATTTCTATTTCAAATAAAAGGGAGCTCACATTTGGGGTTGAAATGAAACATGTTTGCCTCTAATATCAGGAAAGTATCACATTGAACACACAATGCGTAGTAGATTTGACTGACTAAATCTTCTCAGATTCCCGATGGTTGAATATTATAGAAGACTAGATGCTCGTTGAACCACAGCTGCTTCTAAATGAGTTTGTGAGACAATTTGCTCAGTATACAGGCTTCTAGAGTCAAACTCATTACATGCTCACTAAATTATTCTGCACAGAGAGGGTCAAATAATCAAACGGAGTGAGCCAACCAGCACATCAGTTTCTGATGTGAGAGGAATTCCTAATCAACTATTTTTTTCCAACACTAGATGGTGTGAAAGTGCTGCCCTGTTAGACAGCAAACTATCAGACCTCCACAAAAATTGTTCGCAAAGAGATCTCTGTGAGGAATTGCTAAAATATTGTAAATGAGGAAGCCAATAAAAAGCAAACTACTTATGAATATCACATCTTTAATTCAGTCCTTATTGGTTTTTTTGATCTTGGCAGTCACTTCAAGGTCCAAAGCATTGCTGCCTTGCTCTCCTCTGTCTCATCTCCATATGCTGACATTTATTCAATCAGCAATCAGAAACCTGAAGCAGAACCAGGACAATGTGACAGGAATTATAAGAAGATTACTATTTTTTTTTTATTCACACTACCCTCCCCCCAAAGTTTTATAGTATTTATCATGTTCCATTAGGATCCAAACCGCCTCCAGAGCATGTGTTCTGATTTAAGACATTCCCTAACCTATAAATCAAAAAATTTGCATAATATTCAGCTCAAACTCATCCATTAGTCAGTAACACAAGTGAAACAGATTAGCCAAAGGAGATGTGTCACAGAGTAGTAAGAGACGTTTCTGTCACCCTTCCATATTTCTGCAGTCGGTTTTTGTAGCTTTGGATAGAAATGCCCTGCAGAGAACCCCCCTCTACATCTCAACAAGCCTGAAATAGAGGCAATGATGTGAGGTATGCAAACAGACGTGTCTGCGGGGCAAAACACTTCTATTCTTTTTTGGCTTGGTGCACTCTAAAAGCGACGAAGGTAAAGTCGAGGTAACAGTGGTTCATGAATATATCAAAGGATGCTGTAAGACTGCAGCTATTGAGATAAAAATATATATTTTACTATTAAATAAACATCGGCTGTCTAAAATGATGGCAGGATGGGTTTATAAAAGTAAGAACAAAGACAAAACTGTCCAACAAGCATACTTATATCTATTTCTATATTTCAAGATTCCATCTGTTATATTATAGTATTGGATAGAGGTGACCTTAAAAAATACAAAAGGTAGTTTTCAGTCGGGATTTCATTTTTTAAAGCTGGGTTCAACCAACCTCATACAGGAGGAATATAGGTCCAGTAAAAGTTTGAACTTACATCCATTTAAGTTGCTGTGGAAAAAATCCCTCCATATTGCTGATCAACAATAATCCTGGGTAAAAATTTCTCAACAAGAATTTGAAACACTCCTTGCTACTTATTGCAAATTCTTGATTGGAGGTGATGCAACAGGTGGCACGAAAGGGAACCACCTTTTTCTTTGGCTTGGATAAATTTTTTCCATTAATAAATCAATTCATAATTTCAAAACAACATGTTTTGTTTATGTAGTTGGCTAATTTTTGTCACAAATGTGAATTCAAATGCTACAGTATAAAAATGTTGAAGTATATTGTAGCATATGATTTTGTTATTAATGGTAATAATTAATAACAAAATAGTGCATGGATTTGCCTAAATCAGTAAATGTAAAACTAATTATGTGGATACCTTACTTAAACAAGCTAAAAAATTCTGTCTTCTGACATAAAAAATATGAAAACTATTGGTTTAATCTCTAAACTCCACTCTACCCTGATTAAGTATTTTTATTGCCCAATGATTTGATCTCTATGTGTAACAAAGACAACCAAGAAAACAACATCCGTTGTCATAACTCTGGAGCAATTTGCCGTTTATTTGCCTCTTGTATTGTCACAGTGAATACTAAAACCTATAATCACAGGGTTTTACAGTGCTATTTAACTGCTTTCTTTCTTTCTTAGTAGGATTTGTAGGGAAGAAAAATAATCCAATATGGAAACATGCACACAAGTAAAACAAGACCTTTATCACTATTTAGACACAAAGCAAAAGAAAAGAACAAAGTTTGTACTAAAATGTATTATTTTAAGTACAATAACCATTATTTGCTTCAGTACAGGAAAGACAAGAGAACATGCCATTCAAGTGTGGGAGAAATGTGCTGACCTTATAAAAAACAATACACGGAGCAGTGATAAACAAAGCTGGAGAAGAAGTAGATTTAGTCACCATACACAGTAAGGAGGACCGTGGAGGAGTGGCACCATAACCATGTTAAATCCTCCAACACATCTTTGTGCCAATAGTGCACTGATCTGAGTTGAATTGAGGAATAAATAATTCAAGTTATGCATCTCAAAATGATCTCCTAGATTTCGTCTAACATTACAACAAACTCTAAAATATAAAATGTTTGCTAGACTCAGCTGATGTGATCCTTACTGGCCGGGTTAGACTTAAAGTAGCCGCTAAAATGAATCTCCTTTGATCTAATAATGTAACAGAGTATTTTTGCAGAAAGGTCTTTTTTTCTTTGCATTAGCTATCACAGTTAGGATTGTAATCTAAAAAATGACTACAAAGCAAAGAATAAAAGCAGGATCACTAAGAATTATATTCACAGGGATGTGATTCTGCGGAGTGGATATGACAAAACATTCTTGACTTAGAAAGACTAAATGGATTCAACACACGAGCAAGAGAGGATTGTCGTCATTTTCATGGATGAGATGCTGTCTCATTGTATGAGGACAGATAATAATGCCCGCCTACAATCTGAATGGACTTAATGAATGGAACGAGACTGATTAAAAAATGCACAAAGGGTCACTCTATATTAGGAATCAAATCAGTATTACAAACTGCAGATTTTTCTATTGGTGAATCATAAGGAGAGAGCCCATGCATGCAGCTGTAATATATGTTTTGTTCAGACGCCAGAACACAGAAAACACCACGGTGATTCATCGCTTTGTACTGCAAAAATGTCTTTTGCTTCTGCCTTGTTCTCCTCCACCTCTCCTGACACAGTTGTAGGGAGGGGAGCAATGATGCGTGTCTTAGTGAAACCTGGTGAATAGTAATGAACCACGACTGTGTGTCTATTTGAGGGAAAGTGAGAGGAAGACAGAGTGGATACGGGAAGGGTTTGTGGGTAAGGAGCAGAGGAGGGGGTCCACTGAAAGAAGGGAGAAAAAAAGGCTTTTTATTGCAGTTCTAGCAGGAAAAAAAAGTGACAGACATTAATGCTTTTCACTGTTTTCTTAATCATCAGGTGTTCTAACAAGACCAAGGTGGCATCACTCATTAAAACCTGCAGTAAAGTGTTTCTTTTCACTAAGTGGGTCTCATGTTTCTCATAAAACAGTGGCTTTCTCTCCCCACTATACCCCCCTTCCATACACAAAACACAGACAGGGATAGGCGGGTGTATTAGTGGAGAGAATGAATGAACGGGGGGAGTAGTGAGTGAATTTGGCTCCGAGAGAGTTCAACAGCACCTGCTGTCTTCAGCTCAGATTCATCAGGCAAAACTAGTAACTGACTGTAAGGAGGACAAAAAGCAGCAGAACAAAGACCAAGAAACTCAAGACAAAAAGATGTTTTCAGTGATTTTGAAAATTAAAACTGCAAAATAACAGTCAGACTATTGAGTGAAAAAATCTGTAGTCTGACAAAAATGTAAACTTCTGCTTTAAACTGAACAACAACGACTGAAATATTTAGTAACTGGCTGCAAAGATCAACTTGAGTGCAAAGTCTGAAAGGAAGGGAACATGCACAATGGAAACCCCCCCCCCCCCCCCTCCCTAACTCTGCCCCTCTTTTATCCCCTCCATCCAGGACCCATGGGCTCTTTGCCAACTTGGAATCTTAAGAACTCATTCAAAGGAAAACCAAAGAAAGAAGCGACTTGTTTAAAACCAGAACCCATTTTTTTTTTTTCTTCACAGTCTGTTGTTTTCCCTCACATTTCCCACGTGAGGATGGATTTTCTGGCTGTCGTTCTCCCTGACCCTACCTCTGAAGGAGGGAGTGAGGGGGGAGAGTAGAATTGCAATTCATGTAGCGTTCAGTCAGATGTGTGTTTTGAAGGTCTGTTAGCTCTCTCTCCTCTCTCTCTCCTCTCTCTCTCCCAGTTTTCATTCTGCTTTTACTCCGTCTCCTGCTCACACAGTAACTCCTCCCCCCCACCTATCCATTGTCTTTCCATACAGTATCAGGCTGAGGGGATGCCACAGTAGGTCCGGCGAGGGACGTGAGAGAGGAGGAAGAGGAGGTAAGCGTCAGATTTGAAGTAGAATCTATCCGGGATCAAATGTGTGTCACTGTTAGTTTTGGAAGTGGGGTTTATAGCTGGTCTTTAAGCTGTTTCTTTTTTTTCTATCCTGATAGCGAGGCAGCCTCAGTGATGCTGCTTGACTCTCATGTGTTGTATATAGTATATAATGGGATTTTATTTGTGTTGTCAGGCAGTTGAAGATGCTTTTAGCAGGTCAGCACATATCAGATAACATGTTTTAATTCGTAATGATTGAGTGTTATTCAATTGTTACATTGACAGTGATAATAAAAAGAGTGCTTTTAGGGTTTTTCTTTTGCAAATAGACAAATAATAAATAACACCTGCCATCCATAATCTTTAAAAAACATGAAATAATATTAATATAAAAAACCCCATCTGGTTTCTGATGATTTCTGAATGGCTCCAAGCAAAGAGGAGACATGTACGATGTTTAGGGATTAATACTAATCCTGCCTGTGGCTGAGATTCACCTTCTCGTCTGGACAGAGTCTGACAGAGGGGCTTTACTAATTTATGCTGAGACATGCATGAGCAGAGGAACCCTGCAGCTCAGTGGCAGTGGTCTCCTTTGAACCCAGAGTGGGCTGATTGAGTAAATTCTTTCCCCTGAACGGATGTGAACAAGAATATCCCGAGTATGCTTTGGCATCTTGAAGTGGGAACAGTAACCAGCAGCAGTTTGTAAAGGCTGACACCATAGACTATTTAAACGTGCTTCATTTCGATGATTATATTTAGAGAAATAGCGTATGTGTTATGAATATATGTCTTTGCAAAGAAAACTGAAACAGGTGCGAAAAAAAAAAAAAGATGTGGTTCTCTCAGAACTGGACAGTTGCGGCGTATAGTTTAGGAAGCTTTGTGTGCTTGTTCAGAAGGGAAGAAAAAAAAAGGAGGCTCTCAATGGAGCTTTTGTTGTTTGAGTTGGAGACAGCAAAAGCTCAAGAAACACTGACTAACAAATACCTGGCCTCGCTAAGCCTCACATACCTCGGCTTTGCACTTGATACAAAGTCAACAAATGCCTCCTATGTCCTATGCTAGCCCGTTTCCTCTCGGTCCGGGAGGATTTTTTCATGTTTTTATAAAGGCTTCTGTTTTCTGTGTAGACATCTGGGTGCGCAGAGTTGGCCTGCACAGCTTGAGTACAGAGTCTCTGCTAACACAAGCCCCTGAAAATGACCCACAGCACTCTGAACAATTGGCAGTGCTGAAAATCAGTGTAAATGCCTCTTAAGTGCAATACATAGAAAGAGTAGAGTGAATGCAAATGAAAAGGATGTGAATTGTAAAGCACACAATCCAAAAAGTACATATTAGTCATATTCCTGGGAAGTCATCTGTGCTATTCAGTAGAATGAGTATTCTTCCTGACGTGGATAACTTCCTGCTGCATTAAAATGTTACTTTTGTGTCTGAACATATTTTTGGGCATTCTTAAAAACTGATGAGCCTTTTATGCTGTGCAGTTAAACCGTAGTTCAGGGTTACGCACTCTTTTTCTTTGTTTGTGAGGAAGTTGTGCAGAATATAAAAGAGAGTTTACGTAATGTGTTTTGAAACAACACCTCTTGATTTGCTGATTTGCACTCCACTTTCTCCCTGCAGAGGTGGGTTAAAAACTAAATTTTTAATCAAAAAAATTATTCCACAACCCCCCCCCCCCCCCCCCCCCCCCACCCCCCCCCCCCCCCCCCCCCCGCCCAACCCCCACCCCCCCACCCCCCCCCCCCCCACCCCCC
>CAEGAE010085374.1:0-59783 GCA_903067095.1 Girardinus metallicus | reverse complement strand
AATATTTTGTTTGTGTGTGTGTGAGTTTTTAGTAGTGTGTGAGAGACAAAACATAGTTTTTGTCCTAAACGGCCCCTCATTCTCACCTACCAGCCATGTACCGTTACCCGTTTGTTGAGACTGTAATGATATGAAATTTATTGTGCGGTTCGTCCGTAAAGCGACACTTATGTTATAAGCACCAACAACTCAGCCGCCCGCCGTGTTCAGTCTATCCGCTCACCTGTATAAATACTCCTGCATTGCTCTTCCTGCCGTACGCTTTCAACCAGCAGCCGGGCATCATCATCACTCAATAAAATCCCACGGGCCGAACTTGAAAATTGGACATTATGCCGGTAACACTTAGCTTTCGTCAACAACTCAGAGGCGGAAGTGAGAGCTATGTGTTACGCAAATAATGTTCCGGGCGGAACACGGTGCGCTAAATAATAAAACATAAATTAACAAAGCTTCGAGGCAGGTAAATTTTCCTCAAGGAATTTTAGTAATCGAGGTAACCGAATCACTCGAGGAATCGTTTCAGCCCTAAAAGTCACTATAGCATAAGTACATGTGATTAAGTCATTCATTTCTAGAGGTATGTTCAAAGTAATAGTGAAATCACTCATTGTGTGAAAAATCAGGTGTTAAACAGATGAAACTCATAGGAGGAAGAAGGCAGCAGATGTTATACATGCTGATTAAAGTGCAATCTTCTCTGAAAATACCAGTAAAGTTGGTTCTTTCATAAATTGCTCAGGGAGAGTGGTGTCATTTTAGTAAAAAGTATGATTCAAGACGGGAAACATAAAGCAGTCAGAAGGCTGCTTAGATGAAATGATGTGAAAGAAAAGCCAATGATCAGCTGCTCAGGCATTATGATACAGAAATGCTTTGCACACTATTGTGTCAAGCCTGAAATGTTTGATTAAATCAAAATACTAAAAGAGGTCATGTTGCTTTATGCTGAAGAGGGAAATATGGATGTTTTAACAAGTGAGCACCATCCTGGTTTCAGGCCAACTAGATTATTGTTTTGGAGTGCCCAGGACAAACCCAGGACCTCAACCTAATGGGAGACTATTCTGGTGACGTCGTTCTTGCCCTTTCTAAGACAAAACTAAGAAATGCAGCAGAATTGTGGAATGCCAGATTGGATGACTCCAAACAAAGACATGAAGCAGTTCTCAGAAACATAGATAATATTACTCAGTAAACCAAACTATTAGTGATTCACAAGAAAGTTAATTCTTCACACATTTGTGAGTTTATCTTGTTCACATTTTACCTTGTGCAGCAAAAAATGCAAACAATTCTACTTACTTTGCCTTTTTCTCAAATTTTTCTACAGTGCCGATATTTTTCTTCATTGTCTGATTGGCAAATTATCATTTGTATGTTTTTTTGGGGGAAAAAAAAAGCTATCTTAAGAATTTTGAGCATTACTCACACTGGTATTTTGAATACAGCTGTTTCTAGATTTACTATCTTGGGGCATATTTTAATGGGTGTTAAGTAATTCAAATAAACTTCTCCAATTGCTTATCCATTTTCTTACGCTAGGCCTCAATTTTAATAAAAGGCAATGTATAACCAACATTCCCAAAATATTTTTGTTTTAAAAAACACTTTTGAGAACTCATTTTACAAGTAGACGACAGCAGTCACAGAAAAATTACTCCATAGGCTACTACCTGAAACTACAGTAGGGAAGATATTTGTATTAACTTATTAACCTTTCTTCATAGTCTGAGGAATTCATCTCAGAAATGAATTGCCAATGCCTGATGTTGTGCTTCATCAGGCATTGGCAATGTCTCTCAGAATGAATTATAGCACCTGAGCAAAGATAAAGGAGAGTTTGATTAAGCATTCTCTCCAAAAAGCTGTAGTTTGTGTTGCATTTAAAGCTTGATGGAAACGTAGCCAGATAACAGAGGGACAGATGTGGTGTAATCCCTAAACATCTGCTCCACTGTTTTGGATAATTTTAACAGAGAAAATGAGTGTGGCTGTCTGAAAACTGTGCCTCTAACCCTCTGGATACACACACCACAAACAGTTTTAAATAGCCTCGGTTTTTTGCTACCAGAATCTCAGCATCCATGTGGACAAGAGATGCAAATCAGTAAACGTGTTTTGCAATATTTTTGAGTTTCTGTGGGTGGGGATTCAGAGAGAAATTTTCATCAAAAAGTCAGGCCAACAATTCAACAGCAGTCATATTTTCTATATAAATAATTGGGTTGCTATGCAAACTGTCTTTGGTACTTACTATTGTTTACTGTTGTGTAATAAGTAATGGTTGACTTATTTTACTTACTTTCTTATTTTTGATGGTTATGAAAATACACCTTTAATCAAAACAAGAATTCCTAGCTACTATTTGACAAAAAAAAAAAAAAAAAAAGTCTGGCATACAAGAGAATAAAGGCCTCCAAATACTGCTTAAAAAGAACCAAAATGCTCCATCTGTACATTTGTATCTTCTGGTGTCATCTCCAAGCAAGGCAGTGTAAGCCAATATATTCAAGCTCTTTTACTGCAGACAAAATACTGCTCATCTTTCTAAAACAGAGCTTGTGTCAGCTGATGTGATTTTTTTTTACCTCCAACTTGTAATCTAGTCTTTTAGTTTTATAAAACTGAGAGTCACCTGATATTAGCTTGACTACCATTTAGCTTTCATTCCTATTTTCCTTCCATGGCCTTATTTCTGATCATAGTTGCACAACTACATGTTGCAATCACACAGCTTGTTAAATCTGTTAGAATTGATGTAAAAATCCCTTCTCATAATCAAACAGTAAGTGTGTGAATTTTCCTTTAAGATGTGAAGTAAAAATTGTTTAAAATCTAGGAGTTGTCAAGCAAAATCAGGGTATTCATTAGAACTTTTTGTTTACTGTAATGAATTCAAGTAGTTTTAAACTTGAGCTCAGTCTGCATTGAACTTAACAGACAAAGAGTAACCAATGCAATTTAGATACTTTTGCATAAGGAAACATTGACTTAAATTAAAGTGTTGGCTCTAGTGGTGTGGAAATGCTTTCCCCTAAAACTAGCTTTAACCTAAAAATACTGCAGCTTGACAGCTGACATTTAAACCCATTCCAGACGGCAAGAATCGAGTACGGCTTACATTCATCCATGTGACTGAGTTGGCAGACAGAAATCTGTAGGAAGTGAGAAAATGACTGCATTCACTGCCAACATTTCTAGGTTTATAAAGTTTGAGTAAATACTGAGTCTGCCTCATAATCTGTGGCTTGCAGCTCAGTTTGTAGTGTGATTTGATTTTCAAGTCAGTTATAAGACAATGGCTGTAACTCTGAACAAATACAAGTGCAAAAACTGCAGGCAACAAGAGGTAAAACTCAGTTTTATCAAGTACCAGAACAACACTTTTTTTTTAATACAATGAACAATTAAACAACACTGACATGTGTCAAGCAACCCTTCAGCGTACAAAATAGGCTGGGTTGAATTCAACAGTTGTGAGTTTGTAAAAAAAGAAACAAAAATTGATCCATTACTGATGTAGGTAAAAATTGTCTTTAAAAATAGCTTTTTTTTCCAGTATAGATTTTTCCTTTAAACAATGGTTTCTTGTCTTATTTAGCCTAATTTATTAATTTTGTCTTAGGGGATGAAAAAAAAGCAAAACTATCAGTTTAAAGAGTTCTCACAAACAATTTTTTAATGGTTATAAGGTTGTTTAGTGTTATATAGTAATTTATAATGTCTTCTGCTCATTTTCTTCAGTAAACTTGAGAATCAGTACATTCACAATGTGCAAGCTTTCTTGCATTGGCTGCACTTCTAAAACTCAGCGCATTTCTTTCTCTTGAATGAGAAAGAAATGCAACAAAGTGTAGAAGATGTTCTGAAGTAAACTTGCTTGGTTAAGCACGCAGATGAGAGGAGTTGCAGTAAAGGTGCTGATAGCTCGGGTACTGCATTTCATGGGAATTACTCCCCAAGATGTTCTGCACATGGCACAGATGCAACAGCTGAGAGCAAAAGCCCTTCATGTGCTGAAACACTAAAAGTAATCCAGTCAAAAAAAAAAAAGAAAGAGATGGAGTAGTTTCACGCCGCTGAGATTTTTTGGTCGAACATTCATGTTTTCTGTTTCTGATCAAAATGAAATCATTCAGGTCCACAGGACTGAGTCAGTCAGAGGGTTTGCACTTGCACTGGAAAGAGCAGGGACAGATGCTCGGCACCTCGTATCGGGAGTTTATGCGTGGTGTAAAAGTGGACGGCCTCGGGAATGGTGTCAAAGGGAGGGCTGTTCTGTCCCAGCACGTACTTCCCATCTTTACACAAGGTGAACTTCATGTGCATAAAACCCTGGCAGCTCCTGTGAAACAAGGATAAAAAAAGAAATTTAAAAGAATGAGTGTACAGCTTCTGACAAAAGCAAAAAAAAAAAAAAAAAAACAGTAAAAGTGTAAGGGGAGTAAAGAAGCATGAAATGAAATTTGGAGCGCCTAACATCAAGCATTTGGTCCCATGACCATGGTGTGTGAGCGATAGCCTGGATTTATGTTCGCTTTTTATTTCACTCTGGGAACACAAATCCAACAAAAACCTAATAACACTGACACAAATAAGAAAGGGGAGGTGGGTTTGTTTGATGGATGAATGGAGTAATAATACAACATAAACTCAGAGGAAAAACAAGGAGGCTGTGGAAGTGACTTCACTAAGAGCCACACCTTCCCTTCAAAATCCATGCAGCTTTGAAAGGACTGCTCCTTTAAGAGTCATCGAGCCAGCGATGATGTATGTGTAATTATAGGAGCGAAGCAAAAGACGAGCTGGAACTGGTCAGCAAAACTGTCATTGTTCAGAAAATTAAAACCTGAAACACTTAAAGTGACAAAGTGACAAATCTTTTGAGGCTTTGAGGATTTTGTTACTTTTATAGAACTGGCACAGTACTATTTTTAGATCCATTTGATATAATGTTTTAACAGAAAAACGATAAGTGTTTGTTTTCAGGGGTTGTTGTAACAATTCTGTTCTGCAATTCCTTCAGGTTGCGATGACTCAGTTCATCTTCAAAAACGAAAAAAAAAAAAAACACAACCTTTGACAGTCACTACAGCTATAGTTTACATTTCTTTGTAATATGGGAGACAGTTTTTGGATGTTTCACTTTTTGTCTCCCCAGGAGATGATAAAAACAATGTCAGACACATTTTGATACTGTGTGCATTTCCCCAGTGAATTTAGTTGTACTGGGTTGTTATAACATAAAGGTCCTTATATATAAGTTTTACTGACATGGCCGAGGTATTTATAGCAAACTGACCAAGGGCCCAGTTAAAACACAGCTTGTTAAGACTAAGCTGGTGGATCTAGTTTCAAAACGACATTTTCTTAAACACCTCTTGGCCTTATTGAGGCAGTTTTGTGGCAATACAAGACAAGACCGTTTGACACCAATTGATACATTTTTGGTCATAAAATGCCAAAGCTTAGGAAGATACACAAAATGGAGTTGAGCAGTTGTTGAGCTGATTTGAGCTTTAAAATTCACCCTGTGGAACAAAGCTTTTATTATATTCTGAAATAACAACAGTTCTAATACCAAACAGAGCAGAGATGTTTAGTGTATGTAAAAGTGATAGCAGCAGTAACACAGCTTCATGAACACACAAGTTCTGTAGTTTCTAAACTTTCTTGTCAAAGTTGAGCTTTGAAACCCTTCTGAATCTCCATATGTTTTTATGCTTGACCCAAATCAAACTGATCTGAAGTTCTTAAATATATATTAGTGGTTAACTTGGCATGCTTTATTCAACAGAAGCTCCACTAGCTAAAGGCTTTATTTATGTGGATGAAAACTTGAGGGAAAAGTTGCAATGTAAGCATTCGTATACATGCCCCAGCTTCATAAACTTGATGGAAAACCAGAAGCAAATTTTATGCAATAACATGTTGGTTGAGAAAAGCAGAGATGAATAAAAATTGAAATTACTTGTAACAATCCTTATTGGACAAGAAACTCTGAAAACACTCCCATTAAAACAAGGAGGTCAAAATAAGTCTCACCAAACCGAGATAGACATCTTAAAACATTGGTTATATTTTTTTTTCTTCTTTGTTTTCTTTTTCAGATTGATTGGCAGAGAAATGGTTTTTATGAGGACTCTGAAAACTTTTTAATTTCATAACGCTTCTGTTAATTTGGGTAATAAATAATCAAGAGGTCATAAGGTTCACAGATCTTGATAAATTCACTTCTTTAAGCCTCATGTGTGTTAGCCGGGGAAAGGTTTCTGCACTGACCTTGTGGCCTAATCAAACACACACACGCGTGTGTATGTGTGTGTCAAAACCACTCCACTTGTTTAAATGAGTAATGCATGAGCTTGTTTATGTCACCACAACACTAACTCCACTCCCCTCATTCCCATTCTTCCCTATTCCCTACCTAATTCCCTTCCTGGGTGTCCCACAGACGGTAATTCATATTCATTAGCGATTATGTGGAGGATGATGTGTGCGCTGAAGTGTGCTCCACCTGACTGATTACCACTTAGACGGCCCGCTGGGGCTACGGAGGAAGGCCACCAAGGGGGAGGCCAAGGATGCTGAGAGGACAGAGTGATGAGGGGAGACCGGTGCAAGGCCGGCACAATAGATCGCGATTGTAATTACAAGGGAGAGATTTGACCAGATAAGCAGTATTGTGCCTCACACATGGGCATCAGCAGAGGAATCAGTGCAGCAGTGATGTTAAGTGAAGGTGATGTAGATGGGAGAGAAAAGACGGAGACAGATGGAGGGGTGTTGGGGAGCGCAATATGGGTAGAGGAGCTCAGGCGTCTGAAGTCGTGCACGTACACACAATACAAAAAGCATGATAATGTGTAATTAAAGTCCAGAGCTTGTCTTCAGAGACTGATAATAAACATAGCAAGGTGTTGAACAATTTCTAGTTTTTAGATCTGCGTTTTACCTCAGAGACAGGGAGAAGTCAGAGCGGTTGTTCTGACTGTTCCTCACCAAGTAGCTGCACTCTTTACACAGTGTTAGCAGCGACTCTGCCTCCGAGCGCGACAGTGAGCCATGGTACCATCTGTTGGGTTACACACACATAACAGCAACAATAAGGTGTATATATTTGGTAATGTCACAAGCAAACAAAATATATCCACACTCTACTGAGATATGTGGAACCTATAGCTAAGAAGCTGTAGTGTCGTGTTCCTGTTATTCTAATATGTTATTTAAATGTTCTTCGATGAAAAAAACTAAATGTTGAAACACGATAAGCTGGATTTCCACCCGGTTTAGAGTGGCTTGAAAAATAATTCATAGTTCATGCTTTTTTTTCCCACAATTTGTCACATAACTTCTGCAAGTTCTCACCTATTTTAGTGGGATTCCATATTACAGAACAACAAAGTGGCATGTAGTTGTAAAGAGAAAGAAAAAGGTACATTATTTTCATATATTTAGTTGTAAAAAGGGTTTTAAATTGTGGCTTACATTTGTGCTCAACGAACACCAGTAAATATGTTATAGAACTTCCAATTGTGGCAATTACAGAAGCAAATATTTTGTGTGACTGCCAACAGAAACTTTGCAAATATACAAATGGACGACCCCTTTGTCCTTTGGAGAACAGCAAATGCAGATTGGATAGAGAACATCTGGACAATTTTATGATTTAACAGAAATCCCGCCTTTGTTGCTTGGCACTACGTTTAGGCTTGTTGTTTTGATGGAAGGTGACTCAAGGGTTTCTTCCTGGATTAACCTGCATGTAACTCCACCCATTTCCCCTCTATCAATTTTGACCAGATACCCAGCCCTGGCGAAAAACAATTATCCACAGCATGATGCAAGCACTGCCAGGATTAACAATGGAAAATGGAATTAATTTTGAATGTAGAGTAAAAAAAGCTACATTTTGATTTCATCTGACAAGGGCATCTTCATAAATATTGTTGCTGTGTCTTCCACAAGGTATGAAGTGAACTGGATTTTTTTTTTCCTTTATTGTCTGCAGTCGTCTGCGTGATCTTTCCATTTTCAGGTAATGGATTTCACTCTCTGAAATGTTCAAGTATTTGGATATTGGCTGATACCATAACCCTGCACAAAATGTTTCCAATACTTATTCTTAAAAAGAAAAGCCTCTGAGACACTCTACATTTGTACAGAAATTCAATTAGATAAATTAGATATTTACTTCTAAAAGCAGCTTGTTGCACTGGGTTAATTAAGCATAGAGTAAATGGATCCTGAAGTTTGTAGATATTTTTTATGCGACACCTTTTGAAAACCTAAGTATTTTACAAAAACACTTCACATTTTGGGATCCTTCACAGAGAAGCTAAATAAAATAAAATGAAGATCATGGTTGGAGTAAGTTAAAATGTGAAGATGCTGACTGAATAACTTTTCCCAGCACTGTTAATTGTTAACGACCCGTACAAGGCGGATTCATTGACGACTGAAGAAGAAGACATGCCCACCTCAGGTTTACAATCATGTCTTACATTTTAAAACTGAAACCACAAATCCCCAAATAGCCCCAAAGTGATTATAACGGAGTAATGGAGCATGGCAATTCGTCACATGAACATGTTCACATGCACACACACTGCGTGTCTGAATTTACATCTGTGCTTAAGGGCTGCTGTACTCCAGAGTTTCATTAGGGAAACAGCTCTTTATGTGCACAGAGACAGCACATAAATTACACCAATGATGCTTGAAATTAAGACCAAGGTAAATGTGCATCTTAAACGCTTGGACTTAATTTGTTAATGTTTAAACCTCTCCCACCACTATTTAGTTGGAACATGTAACAGCTTCATTTGAATTTGTCCAAGCCCATAAATACATCAAAGCAGAGCAATAAGAGTCTTTGACTTTTTAATGGGATTCTTTCCACCACGGTGTCTGCCCTTACATGTTCATGATGACTTTTACATAAAATTCATTAAATGTATCCGTGAAAGAAATGAAGAAACATTTACTGCCTTTGTAAATGAAATTGCATGCATAAGTACCGGCATAAACTTGTGAGGCTTTTAACAAATGCTAGTTTGAAAGAGGGATCTTGCGAACAGAAAGCAGTGGGTGGAGCGCACAACTTCTAAGCTCATTGTTGTACATGTTGCCTGGCAGCAGCAGGCAACATGCTGCTGCTATTGCCTGCTGCAACCAAGCACAAGAAGGCGTGGTGTTCAGCTTTCTTTTGCTGAACACCAAGAAAGCTGTTCAGCACACTACGGTCAAAATAGAAGGATTTTGATTGGGTGTGTCCAATTGTAAGAAATTACTAAAGTATTAATGTCTTTAATAAATATGAACTAATCTTTAATGGTTTCTTGTTTAAATGAGTCTTACTGCCACTATCCTAAGCACACCAGACAATCACATTGCTCTTTTGCAACAACAGGAGTGGGAAAAACATGGAAGCATTAATCATCAGTTTCTGAATGAGCTCCGGCTCTCTGCACTCATCCTAGAAACTCGTGCTACTAGCTGATACTGCTTCCTCTTTGTTGTTTTCCTCCATAGTAAAAAAAATACGAGCTAATATTAGTTTTTTTCTTTGAAGAAAGTATCAAGTTTTTCAGGTTGCAATCTCCATCTGTTAGTCTGTCAAACTCTGAGCAACAAAGTCCAGGTACCATTTGGACTCCAGTCAACCACTGGGGATGGCCAATACCTAATCCAGCCAGATCAGGGCTGTAATCCAGCAAGCCTTGCAGATAAAAAGCAGTGTGCATTGAACTCAAAAACAGAATAGGACTTGGATCCAGTTCAAGTATTTCTGCTTCATGTGTGGAAGGGGTCTGATGCCCAGTTTAACCATGAATCTCTATGGCAGTGCTTCCCAAGGCTGGTCCTAAAGGCACACTGCCCTGCATGTTTTATATGTTTTCTAGCTAAATTATTAACTTTGTTAATTATTGCCTTTTATTAAAGGGGCAGTATTATGTATTTTTCAGGCACATTGTGCAATTTTATAGCACCATCAATAACTATGTTGCATTAATTTAAAAAAAATGCTGTACATTTCCAACATCACTTGAAATAAAATTGACTTTGCAATTTAATGGCTTGAAATTGGGTCACTGTCTCTTTAAGAAGCTCCTGCTCTTTCTAACACTGCCTTCAGCATATTATCACAACAACGTTCCACCAATAAGCCTTTAACAACGTTCTTACCAGTGTTGCACTGGTAAGTAGTTTGTATAATAAGCTCAGAGGATGCACAGTTTCACAAGGTGTTTGCTAATTGCTGCTGCCACTAGTCTGAAGGAGCTGAGTGGCAGAGTTGCGGGGGAGGGGTACTCTGAGAAGCAGAAGCTCGACTTAGGGACTGCAGCTCTGAGGCGCTCATTGAAAGCGAGCATCTATGCAACCCAAATAGCTGCCATGGGAAATTGAAGGATTTCATGTATGAAAGAATTATGCATACTTGAAGCGTGTTTTTGATGAGTGCATAACATTATAGCATGATGAGATGTTGAAAAAACTCAATTTCACAAAATATAATTGTATGCCCTTAATTGAAGTGTGATCTATGCTGAGCTATGTTTTTGATGCTGGGTTCCTGTTTGACTATAAGAAGACAGTATACATACACCTGTTTTTCCAGAGGCAGAGTAGGGTCTACTCTCTCCCCCATCATGGTGGGGCTTTCATGAGGCGTTCGGAACTTCATTCCTCCTCCTGCTGCTAGCGGGCTCGACCTGGGAGCTGCAGGACGCATCCGCTCAGTGGGCGATGATGAGCGATCCCACTCTGCACCGTCAAACTGTGCTGTTGGCAGGCGGGGGGGACAGAGAGTGAGTCATGTTATTTACATAGCAATATGATCAAAGGGGATTAATCCACTCAAGCAGACGGGAACAAACATCAGATAACAGACTACCGCAGATCCACATAAGCAGCATGGGGGGATTAGATTTGAAAGGGTCACATTGCAGGTCAGAGGGTCAGAGTCTGATAAAAAGAAATTTACCAGCATCATTACAATTTGTTTGAAAATTTCAGGCTGAAGAGAGATGGAAAGATGCTGTTTCCTTGTCCTGTATTTGGTTTGCAACTTTGTTTTTGATTGTTATAACCTTTGTGGCAATTATTTCACATATTCAGTCAGCTAAAAATGGCAGAAATTCACAGTTTTTACATACCTTGCCCTATAGCATTCAACAGTTGCTACAAGCAGGTGCTCTACTGAGGGTATAGCAGATGTTAAACAACAGGGCCATGAGGGTCTGGACTACTGCATGCAAATAAAAAAAGGCAATGTGGGTGAAAAGGGTGCAGGGATGTTCAGGGTGAGAGGTCACCTTGCTCTCTGACAGGGGGCTCCTCCTCCAGCTGACCCACAGGGGCAGGCCAGGGCAACTCCGTCAACTCCCTCATTTCTAATAGAGGAGGGGGGTGGGAGTAGAGAGAAGACCAAGAAAACAGCAGATGGGCTTTTACAACGTTCACCAAAAGAGGCAGGTGACAGAAAAGAGGTGATGATTAAGAAGTGAGACCAAACACCAGAGGAGGGTTTTAATGTGAGGAAGAATGAGCGAGCAAGATGTGAGAAGTGGAAGAGGTAGAGGAGAAAGGGGAGCCCCGTTGAGAGCGGAAGTGAGAGGCTGTATGTGTGGAGATGACATAGCTGTGGTGTCAACAAATGTAGTTAACTCTACCTCCTGTCAAGAGGAGCAGTAATATAATCTAACCCCTGCACCCTTGGTAAATCCCACACAAGAAAAACAGAGTGTCAGAGCCTGTGTGTACACTAATAAATCAAGGCAGATAAGGGTAAAGGAGGCAGGAGACAGAACAGAGGGGAGTAGCAGCATCGCTTTTATTTATAGTAATCTGAACTTTCCACTTCAAGAAATTGTCTCTTAGCATTAAATATAATGAAAAAAGTGACTTCAAAAGTAAGTCAACCCACAGCAAAGTGAGATAGAGGAACTGAGGTGTGTGTGGGCATTTGTATTATTTTATTCACTGCAAAGCAACAGAAGGTGCACTGAGAGAAGGAGCTGAAAATAGCTCACTATATACCATGGCTGACTGCTGTAATACCAGTCATTACTGCTGCCTTTTCTGCAAACACGCACTCACAGGTACATTATGCATTCGTGTCCGACCCACAATGCAAATCCAGCTCCTGCTCTTCGCAAAAGTGGATCACAAAACAAATAAAAGGAACAGAGGGGTGACATCTTAATGAGCTGACTAATCCAAAGACCCCCCAGGCCGGCGACATCAAAGGCCATTTTGAACGGGCGTTTTGAGAAAGACCCAGGCTGTACATACATGTTCCTCTTCCCTGGTTAATTATTGAGCAGGCAGACACACTCTGCCACTTTCCTTGGCTCTCTGTGAATTATTGATGCATGGCGCAGTACAATGGCCCCATCTGGAGCGAACTGCACCTCCACTGATGCCAGGATTAAAGTGTGGCCTGGCGCTCAATAGGAGCCTAGCACGCAAACAACGGTGCACACACAAGCATGTAGAGAAAAAAAACAAAAAAAAAACTCCTGGGACCACCACTGTCTCACTCCACTGTTTGTCAGCTCACCATCGCCACAAATTTCACACCTCTAATTCCCAAGAAGAACTGAGAGAGATATATGTGGAGAATGATGGGTTTAAATGAGAATTATATTAAAGCAAATGTAGGGTAACATTTGAGAAAATAAGAGTGCCAAAAAATATATTACTGCTTAAAAATAAAATGAGACACATGAGATTTATATTGTCTTTATCTCAATTTTGTTTTCCATGATACTCTACTATTCGATAAAAATGGCCAGTTTCAGACTGATTGGTATGAATAACTCCCTTTATTCACCTAAAAAGAAAGTGAAACAAGTAAAATCATCCATCTTCTACTATCAGTCAAAAGCTAGCTTTTCATGAAGTAGTCTAACATAGATCTAGTTTCCATAAAAGATGAGAACATCAAACATTCATAATTTAGAAGAATAAAACCTGATGACAAGTCAACTCTATTGGAAATTACATAAGATGACAAGAAGTGTACTTAGCTAGAAGGGCAGCACCACTTGCATGAAGTATTATTTAAATGACCAAAAACACAACCTTCTAGCAGATACTAAAACACAACAAACCATATAATCCCTATCGATATGTTCTCACATTCACTACAATTAAAAATATTTACACATTTACAGTAGGACTAAAAAGTAGAGTAATTTTGAAATGAAGTTGATCTTTTATGAAATTTATGCAACTATCTTTTTGTGAATAATCTCCAAATAATTCTAGTATTTATATGTCGTAATACACAACTGAGTCTTCATTAGCTGAGCCCTGACCCAAAAGCCACCTGTGCTGCCACTCTTAATCCTCACCTCATTCCCATAGAGAAAACAAGATGCAGAATAAAATTACAACGCAAAAAATACTGATCAGTTATCACAAATACAAATGTAGTAAAGAGCCTCAGATCTTTATTACATGAACCAGTGGTTTACATAGTAAAGTTTTCAGTGTCAAGTTACAAACATTCATAAAGTTTTCCAACAATCTCTCAAACAAATGCATTTTATCAACTCACAGTTTGTACACAAGAGTTTAAACCAACATCTGTTCAGTTGCTTGATGATAAAAATCAGTCCCTCAGCTAATTTGATGGCAGAATCTCAACGGATTTAGGAGTCTAGGTGAGGTGAAAAATGAGCATCATAACGTTAAAGAAGAGGGCCTTAAGTGACCTTGACCTGGTCGTAATTGTTGTTGCCAGATGGCTGATCTGAGCATTTTACAGTCTTCTAATCTACTGTAATTTTAATGAACAACCACATCACAGGGCTATAGGAAACTGTCTTTAGCTGTGTAGGGGGGAAAAAAATGGTGCTTTGGTGTCAGAACAGAATAGGCAGACTGGGTTGGGATGACAAATGCAGCAGTAGCTCAAATAACTACTAGTTACATCCAAGGTATTGAACACAAAACATGTGAAACCTTGAAGCAGGTGAGCTACAACATCTGTCAGCCATGAACAGGGGACTAAGGCTATTGTTCATGCAGGCTCAAATATGTTCAGTGGTCAAAACTAGGTGTAGATCACATGTCTTGTTTTCACAATTAAGGCTAGTAGCATTGGTGTAATATTGAGTGGAATATTTCATGAACACAGTGTAGGCTGCAAAGAATAAATCAAATGTTACATCTATGCCAGGTGGTTTTGAAAGAAAAGTGCATTTAACACAGTACAGACTGTAATCTGGGCCACTACATCTAAACCTGATGACCGAACTTTGTCCAAGTTTGTCCACCTCCTGCATTGGCAGAAATTACCATACATTTGGATTTTGATATTGGGAAACTGGAAAGTGGAACATAATACAATCAAAATGTATAACAGCCACCAGCACTCCCCAAGTAAAAAAATTGAAACAAAAAAAGTCCTAAAATTATTCAAGAAAATAATATTCCAGGTTATGTTTTAATACAACTGTGACCCACATTGCTAATGCTCAAAGATACAAATTGCTCGACTGAACAAAGATTTAGAAAACACTGGCACATGAACCTTGACTCAATTGCAAACATTAAGCCACTCATGCAAACTAGATGCTCAACTATGTCAGTCATTTATGAAGAAGAAACATCTGGCTCATTCCTGTGTAATAGAAGTCCTGTGTCATCCAAAGAAGATTGGTATTGTTTTGATTCTCTAAAAGCAGATGGTTTGATTGACTGTCTCTGAACAAAATCCAAACTGCATCAAAACTCTGATGCAGTAGGAAGTGTTGTTGCACTGAAACACTAAAATGCTAAAATAAGGAAGTGTTCTTTTTTTTCCTCTCATTTTAACTTGAAATTATGAAACAGGTGACAGCCAGTGGTATGCCAAAGTCTTTAGTCTGCCTCAACTGCATGCTTATAATTAGCAGAATCTATTTTGTGGGAGGGCAGGCTCTTTTTTTTAGATGTGGACAGAGAAACCATTGATAAAGGTGAGAGATAACTGACTTTCTTAGACACAGCAGCTGTATACTGTGTGTTTTAAATTGTGAAAGAGCAAAGACAAAAGAATGGCTACATTTAGTCGATTAATGAAGACATCCATCCCCACACACAGCACCGGCATTGAGTCTCTGCAAACAAAGACCAAGAGGAAAGCACTTGTGTGTACAGACAATTACAGGAATAAGGCACATGCGTTTGTAAAAGTACATCCTTAAAATAGTGAAAGCCTTTTGACTTCTTTAAGCTAATTTTACTGAAACTCATTACTAATTTGATTCACCTTTCCAATTTATTTTTAAATACCCTCCTTATATTTATTTATTTGCTTCTAAGTGGAGGATTACCTCTTGTTTCATATTTGCTTGCCCTGTCCCACTTATATTGAACAGTGAAGATGAAACATAAGGAGATGGCTCTCCATTAACGTCAAAGAGGGTTCTGGCTGCAACAGGGAAAAAATAAAATCAGAAAAGTGACAAGCAAGCGAAAAGGGGTGAGGGAGAGAGAAAGCAAGATGATGACAAGAGAGAGGAGGTGGGGAAACAGTGAAAGGGGGAGCCCTGCGGTTCTGCCAGTAAGTTGATGAGTAGCTGGTCAGATGGCCCAAGGGCCTGCTTATAGCAGCAAAGAGAGCCATCAAGCCAGAAATGGAAATCTAATTTTCTTTTCCTGCTTGTACGTTCTTACACACACACGCGCACCCACCCGCACACACACAAATGTGCATGATGCAACAATGCAGGAACCCTAAGCCTGTCAAAGCATACAATCACGACAAAGCTCTTACTGACACACAAACACAACATGGTTCAATGCCCCCCCCGTCTCTGTATTACAAAGGTTTTCATTAATTAAAGTGTTAAATTCCTGCCAGTAAAACAGGAAAAAGACAATGCATTCTAATGTTTAGTGTCAGATACAAAAGCCTTACTTTGTTTAGGAAATCGTTTGATCTCATTTCCAATGTCTGGTTGTATGCTTTGGTTGCGTCAAAGCCAAGGAACACAATTTTTGTTCTTAAAACCAAAATTCTAAAAACATTGCTAATTTATTAAAAGTAACCAAGCTAAGTAAATTTTTCAGCTTATGGTTTTTGACTGACGACACACGTCATTTTGTCTCACCACCATTCCAGACTTTTTTGGGAGCAACATGGAGCAGACTTCCATGTCTTATACCAACCATGCTTCATTCCTAACCCAACAAATGCCAGCACAAAAATCTAAAATTTATGAAATCTAAATGAGACTTCTCATTGGCCAGACATAAAAAAATTATCTTTGTTCTTCCAGACATATGTTAATGCTGCCAAATCCAATGAGCTGAGGAGTTCAAATATAGCCCAAATATCGTTGAAGCACAATCATAGTTGTGTAACTTTTCAAATTCAAATAATTCAATGCTTTATTTTGCAAGCATTTCTATTGTGAATTTTATTTTTGATCCAGCAAGTGTTATCCTGAACCTGTAACTGCGAGTGTTTTTGTCTAAACCTTCATTTTACGACACACACGTTCACCATGCTGCAGAGATTCTATGAATAGTCCAGGTCTTTTTCTGTTGCTTAATGAGCAGCTGCAGTGGAACAAGTGGAGGATAAGTGCTTTGCTCAATAGCAACATTACAGTAATTGCTAGGGGTGGTGATGTTATTCCTTCTCCTCCTCTATCCAGCTGGTTTTGGGCTCTACATCATGAGCGCCACTGCGCTAACACTCGCACTCATTGGCTCAAACCTTTTGTTGTGGTCTATAAAACTTAAAAACATTAATAACACCTGAAACACCCACTCATCTGTTCATTAGGAGCAGCCATCAGAGAACTAATAAGACGGTGTCTCTCATTAGATCGCTAATAACGCAAGATGGCTGCAGGGCCAGTTGTTTAATGCACGAATGTCCATTAACATCCAGGAATTAATGACTGCTGTAATCAGAGGTGTATGGTAACACTTTGTCTTTTTTTTTTTTTTAAAGCTATCTACATGTCAAACTCTGAGGGACTGCTGGGATCAACTTCACATGACTGCTTGAAGTGGACTCCAAGACTAAGAAAATAAAAAATATATTAGGTGGGAAACTCATTTGGACTTATTCGAAAAAATAGCCGCAGCGTTCAATTTTCACACCAGCGATTACATTTTAGCGTGGATAAGCCGGGAGAATTGTAATCATAGAGATTCTGTAGAGAAGCTTTTGCATAAATAAAGTACACATAAATCCCTCCCAACCCCCTTTCACATCTTCACTTGTGCCAACATGCACGCACGGTCCTTTCACGCTTGAATTAAGTCTGTGGTCATGATCAGGGCTGTAAAAAAAGTTGGAAACCCATATATGCATGCATGAGCCTGAGAGCAAGTGCTGATGAGGGGCTGCTGGCATTGTGACACCCCCTCTACTGCCCCTACCATTTGCCCACCCCCGGCAGGTTATCTGAGTGAGTATGTCATATCAGCAGGGAGGAGAGGACTGAGGGGACAGCGCTGTCACCGCTGGAGCGATGGTGTGTACATGTGTGAGAAAGTGTGCCTGTGTTAGGGGATGACTGATTGCGCCATGGCCGCAGTGGCCCTGAATCCCCTGTTACGAGCCGCTCTCCTCACCTCGTAACATCTCCTGGCCATTAATACTCCTCTCCACTGAAACACCGGGCCTCCATTAACAACCACCTAGCCGCCACCAAGTATCTCACAGCATCGGACGTCCCTTTTCATTTGCATGCAGCCTCTCTGTATCCTATTCTCCATCTCTTCTCATCTGCATCACTCTCTAACCTCCATCCTCTTCTCTTTGTTCCGTCTCCTGTAGCCATGCCTTTGCTGCACCGTCCTTTCCATCGCTTCCCGCCCTCGCAATGTGGGCCATGCTTAGCAATGCCGAGAAAGTCCTGGGGAATATGGATTAAATGTGAGAATGGAAAATACTGTTTGTGTGTTTACACTCCGGTGCCTTGGTGCACCGAGACAGACAGCAAGCCAGCTCGGAGAGTTGACTCCGAATGGAAAAAAATAAATAAATAGTGAAAACAAAGGGTCAAAGAACTCGGGCTGCACGAGCGTTTTCCTACACTTCATGCTCTAATGGTGGCATGAGTATTCCCCTGCAGTGATGCATAATGTATATGTCACAAAGAAGAGACATGAAACAAGGAGAAAACAAACACATACAGCAAGTGAGGGGTGCAAATTAGGTGAGCAATGACTTAGGGTTTTAAATTAACATGCGCACATCTTCATTTGAAATTGTCTCCTCTCACCAATAAGTTACAGCGCCTCTGTTCTCTTCACTGGTTTGGCTGACTTGAGTTTTAATGCGATGAGAATGGATTTCTGTGTATGTGCATGGATATCCAGACAATGCTGTGCTGACCGTGACTTTCCTATTAACACTGGATCAGTCACACATGTGTAGGAATGTAATTAACTGAGGGGAGGGGAGAAGGAATGGAGGTGAGTGAGGATGAGGCGAGGTTGATTTATTATCCCATCACCTTGACCTTGGTGACTTGGAGATACAGCTCAATTAAGTGGACTTGGCCTGGTATTTTTTATACCTACATCCCCCTTCCTAATGATTTATCAGGACTGTTTGCTTGCACCATCCCTTTGCCTTAAAAATACTATGAAACAATTTCACCTTGTCGCTTACTATCTCTTTTCCCCTTCCACACAATCCTGTCATAAGAGCAAACCAAAGCCCTGTCAGTCTTGATGATTATCTCAAAGCTTGTTGAGAGTATAGTCAATCACATGTCTAAGCAAAAAGAAATCAATATTCTTCCAGAAAGATTTCAACTCCAAAAGAGAGAAATATATGTCATCTGAGCTCAGACAGTGAAGGTCACAGTACTCTATTTCTAGTTAAAAAGCTGTGGAGATGTAATGATGGGGGAAGGTAGATGATTTTTTTAAAGGTCAAGACAGTTAGATTATTTTTACCATGTACTATCAGCAAAAAGCAGTCTCTGAGCTCAAATGAAGGTTCTGACCTTTAAAAAAAAAGACAATTTTGAAGCAAGTTTTAACCACTGAATAGCTAAAGAAATTCAACAGAGAGTCTCTTCAAATACACATTTGCTGAGACACTGTAGAGTTTTCACTCATCTAAAATATTTAAGGGCCTTGGTCTTTGATTGGCAGGCATTTATACTTGTGCTGGAAAACATTTTAATAAATGGAAGATAGTCAATAAATTTGGGAGGGCTTTTTGTGAGAAAAACTGAGTATTGATCAAGCTTGGCAGAGATGGAGCTAAACTAAACAAATAAACCAGTGAAATCAATAACTGACCACATCTTTGTTACAAAAGTGCCTTGGAAAAGCATTCATTGCCTTTGAACTTCTTCATATCTAGTGGCTGTAGTTGCATTACAGCCACATGTTTTTCTCTGCTTGTGGGAACAGTATTAGAATAGCACCAAATCAAAACAAAGTAGTGCATAGTTGTGACATTGAGGAAAATGTATCGTTTTCAAAATGTTAACAATGAAAACTCTGAAAAATGCCTATTTATGTTCACAACTTTGAAATCTGATACCCCCAAAACAAAAGTCCAACAGATTGCAATCACAAATCCCCTACTTGCTAAATTACACAAATTACCTTTGTGTAATTTGATCTCAAAATAAATCCAGCTGTTCTCTTTTCAGTTCAGTTTGTGTATATAGCGCCAAATCACAACAAATGTTGCCATGAGGCACTTTATCAGAGAGAAGTTCTTTGAAGGTCTTTAGCCGAGCAAACAGCCGAGCAAACAGCATCATGAAGATCAACAATCACAGTAAATAGATCACAGATAAAATTGCAGGGAAATTTTAAGCAGGGTAGGTTATAAAGCCATATCTCAAATTCTGGACACCTCACTATTTAATTATCCCAAAACAGAAAGAGTATGATGACTGCTCAGACAAGCGTAGAGAAAAGTAACTAGAGAGGAAATTGATAGGAACATGATAACTCTGGAGGAGCTACAAAAACCCACAACTCAAGTGGGAGCTTCTGACCAGAGACCACTCATCATTGTTGTGACGTGCTTAGCTTTAATACTAAGTCAGTGACTCTAACTAGTTGGCTGCATTTCCTAAAAAAAAAGCCTTCTTCCAAAACTGGCATAATAACCTGAACTCGACTCAACTGTTTAGTAAATAATTGGAATGCATGTAACTGACTTTGAATCTGTCTGTATGGTTGTACTGAATTTCACCCTGAACACACAATCCCCACAGTAACCCATAGCAGTAGTTACATCATGCTGTGGGAATGCTTTTCTTCAGGGACAAGGAAGCTGGTTGGAATTAAATACAGGGCAATCTGCTAGAGGCTTCGACAGACTTGAGGCTGGGGTAAAGACAACCCTAAACATAGAACCATAGCTGCAAAGCAATGTTTCCGGTCAGGTCAGATTCATTTGTTAGAATGGCCTAGTCAAAGTCTACAAGAGATCAATCTTGCAGAGTGATCTACAAGAGTGACTAGTTGTTTTCCAGTTGTCTCTGGAAAACAACTAAAACATATTTTTGCAGACGTACCAGCTTTGAGATGTTCAAAGCTGGTACGTCTGCAAAACACTTCCGTTAACAGTTGCATCTTAAGGTAAAATATTAAGCAAGGGAATGAATAGAAAATGCCAAATATTTTATTTTCATTTGTAAATGCATTTGAAAACCAGGTATCCATTTCCCTCTAATTGACAATTATGTTTTAACTTACACCAATCTGTTACATACAACCCCTATGAAAAATTTTGTATCTGACAAAAAAAATAAATTTAAATCAACTGGTTTGTGAATCATCGCATAAAATGCAAACCAACATTATCTGAAGAACTTTAACATTTACAGGCTTGATGCAAAGGGCAGATGAATATATTGGAATGATCATTATCTGGCTTTTCCATTAAAACAGTAGGTTTTTTTCCTTCAATTCTAGAGCATATCTTTTCTTCCTACCTGCAAATGCTTTAGAGATGTGATCCTTTTTCCATTCCCAGGGTTGATCGTACTCGTCTGCTGGCCTCTCGTCATCTTGCGGTAGCCTGCTGGTCTCCTTGCCCTCCTCGTGAAGTTCTCCGTAGACATAGCCCAGGCGCTGTCCTCGCTCATCTTCATACGGAGTGTCGTAAAGCTGCATCCCTCCACGCATTCGTCCTCCTCCGGGGGTGCGCTGCAGTTCTGACATAGTACATGCAAACCAGAGAAGAAGAAGAAGAAAAAATAAAATAAAATCACACAAAAGAATATGAATATACAATCTTTCATATATTTGTCATATTTAACCAGTCAGCAAGAAAAATAGCTCTTGTCAGAAGCAATTATTCTTCTCAAAACACAACCCCAATAGCATTCTTCCATCCAAATTTAAAATAAACAAAAAGCTTGTTGATCTCTGACATGCCCAAAATTAGAGAAATTAAAATAATTATGTTTGCACAGCTTGCAGCAGGTCCAGAAACCAATGTGGTTGGCCCTACAAAGAAACTGGGTTAGATGCCGAGGGGAAACATGGTACTTTCTCTCTCCGTGTCCATCCTGCATCTCAGCCAGCAGATATCCAGCATGGCTCACAGCAGCGTTTGTGTCTCCTTGTTAACATTTTCATCAATTTCTCAGTGGGGTCCAGACAACAAATGGTTCTCAGCACCTGCATCTGTTTTGTGGAGTCAAATACGGCCATGAGATAAAATGCTTCCAAAGGGATCTCCAAGCACCAGGAGTCCCAAAACATCCGACAATGTTTGATTTTTTTTTTAAACCAGAAAATGTAGAATGAGCTGGAATTGTAGTAAAAGAAAAGCCATGTTTGTGTTTGCATAAAAATGGAAACAGGACTACTATAGAGTTTGCCGTGACAAAACAGTGCTTTCAGGCGGCTAGTTATTACCATGGTGACCAAGTGGAAAGACCCTGACGGAGAAACCCTGAGGTT
Source organism: Girardinus metallicus (assembly GCA_903067095.1). NCBI lineage: Eukaryota > Metazoa > Chordata > Actinopteri > Cyprinodontiformes > Poeciliidae > Girardinus > Girardinus metallicus. The sequence goes on along the minus strand of CAEGAE010085374.1, from coordinate 37,871 downwards.
ATAAAAAGAAGGGTTGAGGAGAACAGGAGAGAAAGGAGGAGCAAGGCCAGGAGGGGAGGCGAAGAGGGGAAAAAGGATGTGGTAGATTCAAGAGCAGTGGGAATAAGAAGAGGAAAGAGAAGCCCTGATGAAACAAGTGGAAGAAAAAAGGCAGAGAGAGAGAAAGAGAGGGAGGGAGAGATGGCATGAGAGATCGAGGAGGGCAGGGGATTGTGGTCTGTCAGCGTTTGATGTTAAGTCATGAAGACAGAAGCACAGCAGGGCTGAATGCTGCTCTACCTGTACTGGGAGCTGGTGGTGTCACGGAAGCCTGGTGACAGAGAGGAGATGAAGGTTGGGAGATAAAAACAAGATTGGAGGAAATAAAATGATAAATTCAAAGGAGGCATGATGGAGGAAAACAGGCAGGGATTTGAGACCGCAGGAAGGGGTGAGAAGACAATTTGACGGGGACAGAAGATTGAGCGAAACGATGACAGGAAGGGATGGGAGTGTGTTCAGGCATGCAGATGTGTGTCAGCAGGGGTACTGGTCTTTTATCCACACGAACTGAATTCATGAGTCATGACAAAGTGAAGAAATTTTGAAATTTAAACAATTTCAGAAACCACATACTGAGTGAGTGATAAATATTATGCCAGTGTCACATTTGCCTGCTGCTCCCATTACTTTTAATGAGAAAGAAAGACTGAGACAGACGGACAGACAAAAGAAGGCTCTAAAGTGACACACTCAATTCAAAACCGATGACAGAGCTCTGACAAAGATGTGCCATCAGCTCTCTGAATCTAATCTCTCAAACGGCCCCATCCAGGTTCTGTAAAGGGCTTGCCTCAAGGTAGCAACAGATTAGCTCCTTTCTTTTTTCCTAATATTGTGAAATTCCTTTCACTACCTAAAGGGCACCAAGAGTGCGAGCAATGAGCGGGCAAAAATATATACAGTGGACTTTTACTAAAGGACAGATTAAAGAGACAAACCAAAGAATCCCCTTGGGGGGGGGGACAGGGGAGAACCCTCAAGATGGAGAGATGTAGAAATGGAGGGGAGGAATGATGGTGGTGGAGGGGAAAGCCTTTACATTAAATGACTGGGACAGACCAGGGAGAGCGCTGGGGGGGAAAGGGTCAGAAAAAGATGTTGCAGAAGGAGGGAGAAATGGTAAATGATGGCTCTGTGATAGATGATGTGGGAGTAAATTGCGAGGGCAGAAAGGGGGTCTGAGCCTGGACAGTGAATAAACTCTTCATGATGTTGAAAGCTCACTACCATACCATACCAACTTTATTTATGAAGCACTTTATACACCAACAGGACCAAAGTACTTTACACAATCATAAAAATCGAATATAAAATACATAATATACATACAGGATAATACAAAGTGAAACATCTCAGATTGTGCCAAAAGCCAAGGGACAAAGACGGGTCTTAAGAAGGGACTAAAAAGCAGCAAGTGAAGAGGCCTGTCTTAGGCTGTGGTTGACAAAAATCCAGTATAGTAAGGTGTTTTAACACTTTGGTAAATTCCAAGTTAATTGTCATTAGAAAGTCAGTCTTTTCAGTCCTCTCAAAAGACACGAGGCCATCATTGACATGCTTCGCTCATAGAAACTGCTGACAGTACAGATAGCACTTCATGATCTAGGTCCACGTTTTACACATGAATTAATATTTTCTGATTTAATATGATCACTCACCTTTACAAACACAAAGTACAAAATTAAAAGTTTCAACTACCCATTTGTTCAAATAACATTGATTGCATTTCAATTGCATTTCAGTTAAATGTGCACTTTAACTGATAAAATGTAATTTCCCACTTGGAATGATCAAGTAGAAGAGTAAAAGCTAAAATAAGTGAAACTGAATCTGATAGTGAGGTAAATTTTATGTTTTCTGTTATATTAAAGTTGAATTTTGTTTGAACTGGTTGAGTTGATCAATAGAGCCAGAGAAAGAACATGCTGGAAATCACATAGGTAGCTGGAAAATACAGACAAACCGCTTCATTTGGACTCAAATTTTTATTGTTCAAAAGTCTTCTCCATCTTTATGAGTACACTGACCTGTTATGACCCTCTGAGCTTCATATGGTTCCATGTAGCCATTATTCTCGCAAGGGACAGGACCAAGATCTGGATCCGGTCGATGTTCCAATCGCGCATCGAATGGATCTGAATAATCTGTGTCTCCTGCCATTGGGGCTGACGGAACCACCTAAAGATGAAACAAAAACAGTCTTATGAAGCAGAGGCACTTTTTGAAGTAAAACTCATTTATACCTGAAGAACAAAAAGGAAAAAAAGCAGATTCAGTATAATGAATTTAAGTCATCCAAAGAATTGCAAAACAAGCTAAAATTCCGAAGTGGCTAGTTTTGCCAACATGGATTTTGTAAGTTTTGCATTAAAGTTTTGAAAGCAGCATTTTGTTTTTTTATAATAATCTGTGAAAGCTAAAGAAATAACTTTGTGGAGACAGTATACATTCAAGACTCTTAAAATTTTGTAAAAAAAAAAAAAAAAAAAATGCCCATGATCACTGTTGAATAAATTGATCCACTAAATCTTTATGCAAAATATATAAACATACATCTCCATATTTTTGTTAAAATCCTGAATAGTGAAGGACAGATCCTGAAGTTTTTTGGCTTCAAAAAGAGTGGACAGAGATAAAAGCTGGAGACTTGCAGTCGGCAGCTTTTGTTCCTCCATGCAAGCGCAGAAGGAAAAAAGCAGTGGTCATCTGGCAAAGTGACAGCAACACAGCCAACCATATGGTCGCACAAACATGCGCGTATACAAAAACACGTGAGAGCCATTCTAGAAGCGTGTACATCCTTTGTCTATCCTCCTCTCTCACAAAGGAAATTACTGCAGAAAGGCCCCACTTCCCAAAATCCTGCTAAACAGGCTCACGCCCTGGTGAAACAACGTCCTAATCTCTTGTTGATTCTCTAACAGGTTATCTATTGATGCACAGGAATCTGTTATGGTAATTAGAATGTGGATGTTCCCACAGATCATGGGAAATTAATGTGCATTAGAGGGAGAAGGGCAGACAGGGGAGCTATCGACTTTAGTGGGAGTATTACTTCAATCCACTTCAGGATTTTTGCCCTTTCTAGCAGTTTCCATGAGCTTGTTTGTAGATTAAACTGCTATGATGAAGATTCTAAGATGTTCTCCAATGTAGTCAGCGTTTTTGAGTTAATGTCCTTGTAAAGCCCTTACTTTTGCACAAATAGTTCTAAACATCTTTCTCATTTGTACCAAAAGGTTGAGTTTTTTTTAATCATGCTTTTATGCATTACATGTGTGTTTAAAAAAATAAATAAATGATGACAAAAACAGCACTAAAGCTTGAAATATAATTCTTCGTAGCCCTCGATACCTCTCCAAGCAGTATAATGAATGTGGCCCTGCAACATGTGCACGTGTGATGGTCCCTCTCAGCTTGCAAAACCAAACCTCATCTATTATTTATGGACGGACATAAACTCAGGGGACCATAGCCCCCTCTAGCTCAATGGTGCGCCAAAGCCATCCATTTTTTTCCCCCTATGCCTATAGTAGTAAATTTATGTGTGTAGGATGTTGTGTGATTTATGTAGGCAATACATATCTTCTGACACACATTCCCAGGAAGTTGATGATTGAATCTGATCATTAAAACTGTCACTGTGATGGAAATAGGATGAAAGAAGTGGGAGTTTTTATGTCTTTTGATTGGCTTCTCTTTATGACTCCAGCCCACCTCATTTGACAAAAGATATTTCACACAATCTCCTTTGTTGTTTGTACATCTGTGAAGAAGTTAGGGAAGCACTGAGACAAAGTACTTTCAGTTCAATCACTACTTAAGTTTGAGCAGTCAGTTGGAAACTTGGAAAATTAAGGCACAGAATGCTTAAAAGGTGTAAGGAGCCATTTAAAAAAGGACACTGTGGTACCTATGAAGGACTGTTGGCTGTTTATTAAGGAGACTACAAAGAACCAGACTTCCTTAGGAGTTGTTCATTTTGCCATTTTTTACTAGGAAAATTCTGTCTAATACTGACAACATTTTGAGGAACAAAAAGACACCACCTACCACAAGACACTACTTGGTACCTCTACTGGGAACATCCTGCAAATCGACCCAGAGCTACCATCAAAAGCAAACAGGAAGGCAGAACAAACTACAACAAAGTTGCTCTGTTTCATCCTTTTAAACTTTAGATCACATTTTGTTACAGAGCATCCTGGATTTATACACATTGGAGATCTTGTGATTTCATTGAAACTGAAAAGTTTCAGTGAAATCAGTGAAAAGGTCCACCTTCCCTTTGAAATACACATAGACCACTGTTTACAGTTATAATGCTAGCCACGCTAGTTGTGCAAACTTCTTATATAAGTTGCAAAAGGAATTTTAAATGTCAAATCATAAGTCTTTCATTGTTTTAAATTATTAAAACCTTGCTTTACAGCAACTGCTCTCTCTTACACACACAGCAAAATGTCAACTCAACTCCTAATGCAAGAAATTATTAACTTCCTTCATGGAAGGAAGATTAGAAAAATATTTTGAAAGTTGTTTGTTGTTCTGAAAAAAAAATCAGGAAGTCAAAATCTGGACGTTTGAAATCAGGTACAAGTCACTGATCAGTGTATGGCTAAAATAAATGCTAAGAATCAGCAGGTCTTACAGGCTCTGGTTGGTCTTCCAAAGAGATGGAGCTGAGAAGAATCTTGGTGCGTCCCAACTCCTGGGAGTCCACTTTGATCAGCCTGTGTTTAGGAGACTTCATGTCCACACTGGAAGTCTTCATGGGAGATCCGTACACCGATGTGGAGGAGTCAAAAGTCCCAGATTCTCCTCTGGACCTGCTCTCCGTATCCTCATACGGATCTTCAAAGTCGAGGTCCCTCTGCAGGCGGTATGCTTTGAGGATCTCACTCTCTGTATAGTCCGGAGTGGGTGGCTGTGGGGGCACCTTCCTGCCAAAACTCAGGTAGTCCTTCAGCCACTTGGCCATGCCGGTTCAGCTTCCAAACTTGGTGCTGGATAGAAAACTGTGTGAGAAAGGTTGGGGGTGGGACAGATGGAAGGTTATTGTTGAACCTTATGTCAGATGACACTGCATAAGATATGAATTGCTTTGTAAAAGGACTGCGTATTCATATATAAATATTTCTATTCTATCAGCAACTATATTAATCCTTCTATCCAAGATCTACCTTCTCCTAATCACAGAGCAACAGTCTGTGTGCTATTACATGCCTCCATGAGACATTAACCTACGGAGACAGCTGGGCTTCATGGGCTCCTTTTGTTTCAACCATGGGAGCAGAGCGTCTGGCAACTGGACTTTGCCCAAAGGCTTCTATTACATCTCACACCCCTGCAATAAAAGTCCGACGATAAAGCCAGGGTGTAAACATATAGAAAAGACCAAGAGAAGATGTTTGTTTAAAAAAAACAAACTCATCTACACGGAAAGCTTCTAACTTCTTAACTTTTTGACACATTTTTACAAACATTAAGTGTGAGTATAGATTTTATATATTTATTTAAATATTTTATATATTTAAATATTTTATATAAAGGGCTTTACAAAAGCTAAGATAGCAGTATTTTTACCCAAACTTCTGTTCCACAAACTTACCAAAACAATGGATTTAAACATCGTAGAAAGCTGCGCTCTGAACGCGCAATCACTTACCACGCCAATTCAGTGCCTCGGCCACTTTGGATGCAAAAATCCGCGCTTCTTCATGTCACTAACGGTAAAACTACACACAAAAGGCTGTAATCCTTGTCGTAAAGCCTGTTAAACCTCAGAAGAATGAGAAAACAGGAGCTTTCGGAATCCTTTCTTTCAGAAACTCGAGCGCATCGAAATCCATCCGGACTACCTTCTGAAAAATGTGCGAGTGAAGAGAGCGACGACAGCTCGGTGAGAGAGGTACAACTCAGCCGAGCGATTAAAGGGGAGGCGCTTCAGTCCCAGAGGAATATCCTCCTGCTGCCTTTCGCAATCAGCAGAGCGTTCATTCATTCAAATGTCTGTACACATCATGCGCTGTGCAACAAGAAATAGATCCCCTTCTTCCAACCGCAAATGAGTCTACTGGCAGAAACACGTTTCTCAGGTGTGACTTATTTATTGCCATGACATCACTGGCATTTTTTTTTTTTATGTTAGAAAGTCAATTAATGTCATCGTAATTATTTTTGATTTTAAGAGATAACGCACCAAGATGTCCAAAGAGGACTGCGTAAAGCGGAGAAATCCACTCATCCAAGCAAGATAAACCATGCACTGATTAAGACGTGGGCATAAACAAGACAATATAACAAAAAATAAATTAGACTTGTCCAGTCTTATTTTTAAAAGAGGTATTCTTTAGTGTATACACTCTGCCTCCTTGATGTTTTACATTTTCTCACTTATCTTCTCCCACATGTCACATTATCCTTTGTCCAGACTGCTAAATTGGATTGTATGCTACACTGAGCCAGGCACATCTGAGTCTGTTAAAAGATCGTAAATGCCTTTTTTCTTTACGACTCTTGCGAGCTCACTTTCTCCCAGGGGGCGGGTGACTGTATGAGGTCATCGAGCTACAATCCACCCCCACCATGGCCATCAGCACAGCCATCAGCACTATGACATCTAGACATTCACATCCTCCCCTTTGCATGTTCACTCGGAACTATTGTTCACCAAGAACAAACACTGGTTCTAGATCAGAAGGAACAGATCCAATATGTCCATGTTTATTTGATTTATTTATTTATTACTACAGTCCAATTTAAATCACTCCTTGTGGTAATCTTGAACATCCTTGCCTTGACTACAAACAACACAGGGAACCCCCACTCCTTATTCACAAAACATGAAAAAAGCAGTTGAAATCTTATAATGGGTGCAATTTATAAATTTTTTTGTAATTAATACTTGTGCTGCCCGTAGGCTTTGCCCCAATGAGACATTTTGAACATATTAAAATCTGCTACTGAGGACAGTGAACTTCTGTGGTAGATATGCAGAAAAACTTTTTATTTACTTCTGCTGGACCCTGGATCTAGGAATGACCTAAGATCACATAAACTGTTTTGCAGATCAAAGGATTGAAACTTTGGATTTGGAATATTAAGAGATGATTTTAATACCAGCTGATACAGAAGTACTTTCATGCATTTTGAACATGCACAATGTTTTTTGTTTCAAACAAAACTTTTACAACACTGTGTTTTAATGATATACAGCTGTGAACAAGAAGTGTAAATAAATTGTGTTTAAGTACAGCTATCAAGAAGCACAGCATCCATATTAGATTTTGAGGTTGGGGTTGGTGAGAAACCCTCTAAATTAGTATTCCAGCTTGTTGGGACGTTTCTGTTAACTGTTCCCTATTTAAACGTTGAGAGTGGAGGTATAATGCATTCATAGTTTCTGTCTTCCTTCAAGTCCTGTTGTACTGTTTTAAAAGGTCTATCACTATGGGAAAAAATGTGCATACAAGTATACACATTTGTTATAAAAAGCAGAAGAACCAAGTGGGTCTCCTTTTTTCTCTTTATGCAAAGATTTCTTTGTTTGGCGAGTCCAGTTGAGAAAATTTCTCATGTCAAGAGGGTCAGTATGCAGTGTTAAATGTCTCACAGAAAAAGAATAAAATCAATTGATTCATTAAATGACATCTTGAGCTAACAAGCCACACACAAACACATATCTTTCCAAAAACTACTAGTAGAAAGTCAGAGATGTAATCCTTTCCCCATATGTCAACAAAGACTACTGAGCAGCAAATTCCTTTATCCCCTTCTTGTCTTTTCTCTGCCATAAATGATTTCCTTTTTTTCTCATATCATATGTTCGCATGTTGCAGCAAGTTTTCCCTTTGTGCCCCTTCTCTATCCACTCAATCCGCTCTGTACGACTCATTCTTTAAAGCTCCCCCTCACAGGAAAGCAACATTGAAGACTTAATTTATGTTTCTATCCTGTCCAGATTGAGATTCAGAAGTTTATGGATGAGGAGATTGAAAGTAACCTGGAAAAAAGGAGTGAATGTAGGTCAGGCTGAAATGAAAATCAGGAGCTCTCTAAGAGGAATCATCAGACACAGAGTTGCAGGCAACCAGACGGGTATCTTTCCATTTTATTATGCTTTTATCATGGAGAAAGAAAAACAGTTGCATAACGGCCCACACTCTAATTACATTAGTAAAAAAAGGAAACAGCACCAACACAAGGGTTCTATACAATTGATCAGAGAACTAATAACACTGTCTCATTATAAAAGGCTATATATGGAATCAACAATTCCCGTGAAGTTCAGGCTTAACTGGCATCCCCAGTTCTTCTACCAGATTCAGTGGGAGGTAGATATTAATTACATAATAACAGAGCAACAAAAGTTATTTTAGAAAGCTTTGAATTTAATAAAACCCTTTGCGGTTATCAAAGGAGTTGAAAAAAGCAAAACTGCAGGAATAATTGATTTCTGTAATTTTATCTGCCTAGCACTTACTGCCCTCTTTTGGTGGCTGATGTGAATTGTCTTTTGTTTGGGCTCAAACTTGAGCGATTATAGAACTTTGGTCAAACTTATTAACACGAGATTTGTTGTAAGTAGTATAAAATTGGCATTATAAAATTGGTAGTATAAAATTGGCATTTTATACTTCCAGATATATTAGTTTCACAGCACAAAATTGTATTGCACTAAAAATAAATTGAATTGGACTGAATTAGACTTTATCAAAATACATAAATGTGCTGTGCTTTTTCTGAACACCGTCTTGAGATACCTCTTCTAATCAAGTAGGTCCACATAAATTATTTTTCTGTAACGTAGAAGACTGTTATCTGTTTAAGTAAATTGCTAATACTTTTCCAAATACACAATAGAATGGTATGAGTTTTGCACCATTAAAAACCAAATAGTTTTTTTCTGCTTGAATGCCATTAGTTGTCTTTAAGCTTAGGAAGTATTACATCGGTTTTCAGTAAACTTTCTTTTATTTATTTTTTTATTTACTTTAAGTCTTCACTAAACTCACCTCTTAACGTTTCCCGGGTCGAGCTGGTTCACCGACGCCATTGGTCAAACTCACAGTGACGCTATGAAGACCGCCCAACATCTCGGGACACAGGAACTTTCCATGCACTGTGTAGAAATCTAAGCTGATAAGACGAGCTTAAAAAAACAAACAAAGAAATATGTTCTTTGTTATGCAGAGGTGAACACATGAACAACTGTCAACACTGGTTTAAAACGAAGAAAAACGACATCCGTGAAAGCTCGTGCGTCGAAGGATCGCTCAGCAGACAAGGCGACAGCTGCAATCCATCATCGCCAATCAACCACTGATCCGGCCTTGTGCGCGCTGCTGATTGGTTGATTTCGGACTGGGGCGGGCTCTGTTTGTGCATCGGGCAGTCAGCAGTGAATTCGGTATTTTTCTCTGAGCAGTTTTCTGTGGGCAAGTGAAACACCTACCTGAAACTGGACTGACATCCACAGGTAGGTGAAAGGTTTACCTGTCAGCTAACATTTACTATTTAATTTATTGGCTGTAAAAGGGCTTAACATTTAGTCTTTGGTTAGTGTCGTATGTGTTTTAAAATGCTGCTGTTTCCTAGGTTATGAGACTATTTGTTATAATAAAATGTATGTCTATTAGGCCTATAACAACGCCCGATTTTTTTATGTCTATAATGTTGCCTTTGTGCATTCCAGTTCAAGACATTATGAAAAGTCTCAAAGCAAAGTTTAAAAAGAATGAGGTAAGAGGCATCTGGTGTGGACAGTGTTGAAGATTAAGTGTGTGAACTTTATAGGGACATGTCCATGAAAATTATTTTTGTCTTAACCTACAACATTTGCTAGTTGCTTTCTGAAATTTATTTAAATGAGTCTGAGGGGGATGTATTAGGATACAGTGTCACTAAACAGCAGGGAAGCAGAACTGCCACTAGGCTGCTGTTATAGCCAGTGATCTCAAGTAGCCTTCAATTATTAACATGTAACACGTGCAGATACACTGACTCAAACACACTAAAAGGAGTCCTACTTCATGTCTGTCATTCTTTTTCTAATTTTGGGGGCTACTTTGAATTCAAGCAGCGGTTAATAGAAAAATATGTAGCATTCAATTGCAGACTGTTGAACTGCTACTGGGCCTTTATACAAGCTGATAAATCAATAATTATATAAATTTAAAGCTACGCTCCCTCTAATGGTTTGCGTGTTTTGTTGGACATTCTTATCGATACCTTGATAGTGGCCAAATTACAAATTCAATGATAACAACCAGATTAACCAATATGGGTGAACATGGCTAAGGGTCTTTTTAAGCCCAGCTACGCAGACAGACTCTGCCACCCGAACCAGCAGGGCAAACAGGAGCTTATCCCACGTTTCTCCCCCCCTCTTTTTGCTGAGTCCTCACATCACACAGGCCCCTCTGTGTAGCTGCAGAGAAACAGATCTCACTATGCTGCAGGAGGGGAGCAGGGATTGGGAGGGGGACCTCTGTGCAGGACTTGACAAAAACTAATGGTAGCAAATAAGGGAACTGCTACAGAGAAGAAGGCAGCAGGGGAAATGATCAGTTTAGAGAAATGAGGACAGGAGGGAGGGGTACTGTCGTGGACAGACCGGCCGGGCCAGTGCATGCAGTTGAAGCAAGACGAAAGGAGACTGTTTCTGAATCCGGACAGTGGAGGCTGTTTTGGGATGTGTTGTGAAGACAGGGAGGGATTGTGTCGATGTGTGTATGTGACAGCTTATAGATCACCAGAGGTAGGATTTAAAAATAGTATAGATTCTCTGCTATGCAGATCTCTGCTGTGATGTTGCTCTGACCTCTGGGAAGGTTTTTTTTTTCTTTCCAGAAACTCATTGATTTTCCTGAGAGACTGAAATGTGACATAGGCATGTAGCATACAGTGGTAAAATAGTACTCTCTGGCAGTGTTTAGTTTTGGTTGACTGTCTGCTAGCAATATGGATCCCCAGCAGCCTGTTTTTAGCCTAATGAAGCGGTTCTGTCCTTGTCTCAGCCTGATGCCGCTGCTAGTAGGTATCCTCTGTCTCTGTTTGTAAACATTCTAAAAAAAAAATTGACCTTAATTTTGTATTTTTTTGCTATTTATAACATATCTCAATGAATAGTACTAGTTGGAACTATTTTTACATGAACAACAGTTTTTAAACAATGTGTTTGAATGTTGAGAGGTACAGGGCTGGTCGGGTATTTACATACACTCATCATCGGCATGATTTTTTAAGTAATTTAGGACTTTTAATGATGCATTTGAACTTCTCTCACACAAGAAATAAAGACAGTCAAAATAGCAAATTACCTATTAACATTTGGTATTTCGTCATTTGAGTAAGTTGAACCCTAACTATGCAGTGACATGTGGCCATGTCACTGGCTGTATCTTTGATTACTATTTTACTTAGAAGTACAATATCTCATTTGGATTAATTTTGGGGTCTTGATGTTGTCTAGCTTTTGAACACAGTCTGAAAAATTCCCTTTCCATAAGCTAAATATCACTCTGCTTCTTCTTCTAGTTTTGGATCTAGTGTGATCCAAAACTCACTCTAGAACTCACAGCATTTCTAGTGTGAGTTTTGGATCATTTTTCTGCAGGAACAACCAGCCATTTCAAAGTCATGTCATTCACATTGTGCAAAGTAATCCCTGGCAATAGCCTGTACCATGAAGCTGCTACCGCTACCATGACAGCGGGTGTAATGTTCTGAGTTTCAGAAGCCTTACCTTGACTCTTTCACAATGTACTTCACTGTTGTTTGGGCAAATAGTTTCGATCAATTACCATCCATATTTTGATGAATTGATCGAAACAGGTGGGCAACTGCAAGTTGCCAGTCAGAAATAGGCAATGTCTACCAGTTTTTAAACTACCTGTGATGTCTGAACTCAGGGTTGGAATAGAAGAGGATGGTAGACGTTGCCTATTTCTTGGTCAACATTCTTTCAACCCATGATGATGCTTACTGACCTTCTCACACAGTGCGTACACTGGTGTTCCAAAATCTTGGAGTTTATGACAGATTGAACTTTGGCGATTTCTTAGTTGTTTTTAGCAATATTCTGACCAATTTCCTTTCATCGGTGGTAGTAATTCTGGTCAGATGAGGGAAACTTGGACACAGTTGGGTGTTTTAATGTGACAATGACTCCAAAAATACATCAAAATTGTTTTTGGGATAATAAAGGAAGGCTAATATTAAACTTTTGGCATTCATGCCACTAATGAGTATATGTAAACTTCTAGCTGGCATTGCATAAAGAGTGTTTTCAGTTTTCATTGGGGCGTTGCTGACCTGGAAGGAAATTTTGCTTTGGTTCCCCCCGCCCCTATAGGGTCAAGACTGGAGCAAGAGTGATGAAAGGTTGCTGCAGGCTGTGGAGCAGAATGAACCTGACAAAGTCACTGCCCTTATTGTCAAAAAAGGTCTTTGTCCAACCAAGTTGGATGCTGAGGGCAAGTCAGCGTAAGTTCGACATTTTATCTTTACAAATGCTGGGAAATTTTGTTATTGTTGTTAATTGTTTTATTTACTTAGTCTTAGCTTATTAGCACTATTCATCAAAGCTGTTATTTTCAAAGAAACAAGAAAAAACAATTACCTAAGCACAAATAATTTTTCTACTAAAGAAGAAAAAGTTTTTTGAGATAAGCTTTTGCTCAAAAGTTTATTTCACTCTTTACTGCATGGCTCTTTGCTCATGAAACATGTCTTCTTTAGGAACATTAACCTGGAGATAGGATTTCCTCTTTATTATCAGGAATCATTCCAGATGATTTTCCCTTGCAAAACTTTTTCCCATTTTGGAACTTTACAAACACAAACTTTAGTGTGTTTAATTATTATTATTACTGTGATTTGTATTTTCTGTATTAGAACAACACAATGTTTATAGTTTTCAAATGTTTTTACAAAATAAAATCCAAAAAGTTTATCTTTAATCTGATACACCTAAGTAGAATCTAGTGCTACTAATTGCCTCATGATGTCACCTAAGTAGAGTGAAGACACATTTTTATCAAGAGTTATAGAAAGCTCATCTTTTGTCATGCATAATCTCTATAGTTTAATTTATAGAAAGCTCATCTTTTGTCATGCATAATCTCTATAGTTTAATTTTAATACTTTAATGTTATCAGTTTCAAATATACCTGTGGTCTTTCTTCTTACGTAGAGACTAAAATATGCCTTCATTTTGAATTAAAAATAATTGGTAAAAGGAATCAAGACAAGAAATATCAGTAAACGCCAGCTGTATTCTTCTCATTCGTATTAACTTGTTAGTATATCTTCTGTCAGATTCCACCTCTGTGCATCTAGAGGCAGACTAGATTGCCTGGAGGTAATCATATCTCATGGAGCAGACTTCAGTGTCACAGACGGAGCTGGTATGATATCTGATTATGGGAAGAATGTTATATACCTTAAGCTAAGAATAACCTCTGCCAGATATGCAAACATATATTTTTATTTTCTGTTTGCAATCTGCTGATTACAGGTTTCAGCGCCCTCCATCTTGCAGCCAAAAATAGTCAGCACGAGTGTTTAAAGAGACTACTGCAGGTAAAAATCAGTGACGCTGTATCTGATCCAGATCATGCAAAGAGAAAATGTTGCCAAATTTGATTGTTTGGTGGTTTGTGTGGCGCTTTAGGAGAGACTGGCGGTAGATTGCACAGACAGCATTGGCAGGACACCACTGCATCATGCAGGTACCAGCAGTGTTGTCTGCAAATATCAAATTCTTCTTTAGAGTTTCTTTTATAACTCTTAGCTTTGCATCTAAGAGTTATAAGATGCTGATACCAGATGATTGAATCATACAATGTTGTAACATTGCAGAAGCTGTTCTATGCTATTCTTTTATTTTTTAATTTTTTTTATTGGATTGTAAAGCGATCAGTGGCTGTTTGTCCAGCACTGAGACACTGTGGGACTTTAAAGCCAACCTTGATGTCCAGGACAATGTAAGTTTGACGACTGTAGCTATGTTATGCGTTACTTGGTTGCTGTAAGAGTGTAATGCTCTAGGTGATGTTTGAATGATGTCTTTTTCAGGACGGAGCCACACCGCTGATCCTTGCGGCCCAGATGAGCAGAGTGGAGCTGTGTGTCTTTCTGTTGGGTCGGGGTGCCAATGCAAACACACAGGACAACCAGGGGAGGTACATTGTTGCTCAGATGTTTTTCTCCAAGACTAAATAATTTGTTTCTGTAGTAATAAATGACATATCTTTCTACATTTATTCTCTTAGCAGTCAGACTCAGGACGCATGGAGAGCTCCTAAGTTTTAGAAAATACTGTACTAGTTACGTGTTTCTGATCCAGCTGGGATCACAGGCTCTCACTGTTTCTCCAAATGGCAGGTTCTGAAACACCAAGTGGAAGTTCTTGAAATAATCCAGATATCAAATTAAGTTATATTTTCTAATTGCAAATATTTGCGTAGCAAAGACAATCATCATACATGGAGAAAAAAATTCAGAAATATAATGGACTTGCATTTTTGAGTGAACTAAAAGGTTGGTTAAAACTAGCTCTCACTAGTGTTATTGTAGGATATTTTTAAAACATTTTAGGTAATATTATCGAACACTGGTATTTATTATTCTAATAATTGTTTCTTGATGGTCAGGTCGGCATTGATGCTCGCCTGTGAGAGTGAAAGTGTCGAGACTGTAGAGGCTCTACTGAGAGGGGGCGCAAGCACACAACTGGCTGACCAACTTGGCCACAAAGCTGCTGACTATGCCATAACTACAGGCAACCAATGCATTGTTCGCATGGTGCAGGATGGAGTACCCCCAGGTACAAAACAAGGCCTCATGGGTGTTTTGTGTCATTCTCGTTTTTTTGAAGTGCATGTATTTGTTCGATGAGGAGCACAACTGGGTGTGTTTGTAGACTGGGGTAAAAAAAAAAACCAAGAAACAAACATTTTGCCCAGTGAGACTGTGTACGCATATGAAAACAGATGGGCCATGATAATGAAGAAGCTCTGATATGCACATTAAGCCTAACCACAAAATGATGTTTTATTTTGGTGGATTTACTTTGAGATAGATCAACAGTCCAGACAAGAATGAAAGAACTGGTGGCAGGGAAAATTTGCCATGTTTTCATTTTATTTCAATGTATCTTTTACTTTTAGCTCACTATGTCTTTTTCCTCAATGCTTACATAGCTTCTGAGAGCACAGGCGAGGAGGTAATGTCGCATATGTTGCATCACTGCTTCCATCTATGGGACCATGACTTATTTTGGCCCATCATATTGTGCATGTTTCCAATATGAAGTCATTGTTTCAGTGTGCTGCCTTCATTTTCATGGCTTTCTCTCCTCTTTGTTACTGACCCTTTCTGTTATCTTGGGTTTTCTTCTGTTCTGTTTCTTATTTTAAGTTCAACTTGACCTCTGCTTGTTTGTGATCCCCCTCTTGCTCCCACACAGCCCATTCAAATCCCCTCAGCTGCTTCATCAGTGCAAGGGGGGACAACCCCCCGAAAACGGAAAGCTCCTCCACCGCCTCGCTCTTCTCTCCAGGTACAATAAAAATCATTTCAACTATAAATGCAAGTAATTTTGCATTTATAGTTCTCAGCCTTAATGTACATTCATCATGTCAGCTTGCTATCTACTATTATTTCACCCACAGTACAGATTTAAATAAATGTATCTCTTATTTCAGATAAGAAATATGTTTTGGATGATTATTAAAGTATGTGTACCTTAATTATTGGTATTCCTGCTGATTGTATCTAATGTTTTGCCAAAAGGGTAGCACTTGGTGTTTCCTAATGACATTTCACACATCATCTTTGATCATTATTCCTACGTATCTAACGGTCTTTTCTCATGCGCTCATTTCTTTAACTCTCACCACATGCTTTCAATAAGATTTAGGTCTGACACATAGTCATGAGAAGTTAATTGTTTTGTGTGTCATGAACTACTTCTGTTTGAATCAATATCCTGCTGGACTAACATCAAACCATTTTCAGTTTCTAGCACAGACCAGCAGGTTTTTAATTATTTGTCCTTTTAGTTCAAATAGTTCATGAACAACAAGGTCCTCAAAACCTAAACCTTTGGAAGAGAAATAGTCCCACATCATTACACCTCCTACACCATGCTGAACAGTAGGCATGAGAAACTTTACCCACAGTTAAAGTCCAGCAACATGTTGCAAACTCCGCATGTCTGAAGTCTTGGTAGTAGGAACAATATATCTCCCAAACAATCAATTATGGAGAATATTCAACATTCTGCGTTTTTTTTATATATATATATATTTTATTTAGCAGTCTCTTCTTGGAGTGGAAGATAAAAATGGAGCCTCATCTAGCCACACTTGTCGCAGTTCTGGTTATTTAAAACTTCTCAATTATTGCTCTGATTGTGTTACCCTGCAACCTTGGATGTGCTGAGGGTAATGCAGAAATGACCTTCCCTCAATGTGTGATACTGTGGTATGAGAAAGACGAGACCCACACGTTGAGCTTCCTTCACATTCAACCGGAAGATTTATTCTTCTTGTGTGCTCAACCTTCTTATGCCACCAAAGCGGCAGCACCCTTAGCGGTTATATGTGGAATTGCACAGATTTACTGAAATAACACTAAAGAACTTATTGTAACAAGAAATTAAAGATACAAAAAGAAAAACTATGTTAGGGTGCCTATTTTCTTACTTATTGTTTTCATTTACTATTGACTCATTTTTCACCTCTCTACAATTGCAGATATTGGCAAATTTAAGTAGGTATAGTCACTCTCTTGTCATTTGCTGACTTTTTACCTAAGACAAAACCTTATAAAGAAAAAAGACATTTGTCTCAATCTGTGTTCTTATGTAGATATTTCTTTGGTAAACATTTGATTGGCGGTATCATCTCTCCACTGACACTTTTTGTTCTTGTTCCAATCGCAAAGATCCAGGACCTCTCAGCGGGATCTGCTAAGCCTTCAAGTCCAGCTCCCCCTGCCAAATCCCCTGAGCCCCAGAAATCCCAATCTCTAACTCCCCCACCCCCTGAAACTCAGCAATCATCTCAGGTAAAGCTTTACTTTTACTACATTTTCATGATTTCTTTGGTCCTCACGCTGCATGAAGAAAAACTATGTCAGGGTGCCTATTTTCTTACTTATTGTTTTCATAAGTAAGAAAATACCACAGAAATCAGAGACAGAAATCTGTCTCTGATTTCTGTGGTTGTCTGTGTGGATTAGGCAGAGGATGAGGAAGTGTTTGAGGAGATCCGACGGCTGCGTCTGGAGAGAGGGCGCTTGCTTCAGAAGATTAAGGCCTTGGAGCAGCAGCAGCAGAGCGCCCTATCTGCTCTGGAGGAGGTACAGACTTTTAGAGAAAAGTATTCTTCTGCTTTTATTGCTGAATCAGTCCACTTTATTCATAAACTAAATAATAAGAATTAGGTCTAATCACCAGTTATACGTGTGCACAATAGCTGTCCCAACTAAAGCAGCATCTGAAGGAGGCAGAGGCTGAGAGGGACAAGCTGCTGGAGGAGCTGAAGGGGGCTCATGGGATAGGGGCCAGTGACTCAGAGGATATGGATGAAATACTGGACTTCCCAGGTATACAGTCCTGAGAACTTTCCCATTCTAGGAATGGAACATGGATAGACTTCCCTGCATCAGACCTGTCTGGAAGTCCATTGATTCACTTTTGTTTTGGTCTCTCCTGAATGTTCCCTGTAGAGAAGCTGCTCTCCAAGCGTTCCAGAGCATCCCCTGCCCAGGACGAAGCCTCTTCACAAACAGATACAGACTTACCAGGCCCGTCTCCTGCAGACCCAGGATCAGTCGCTGAGTTGCAGAAACAAATAGAGGAACTAATTTCACAGAACGCCGAACTTGTTCTTAAAGTGCAGGTAAGGCAAAACAGCATAGAGGTGTCAATTAGATGTAGTGTTTCCTGCTGAATGTTCCTGACTTGCACAGGAACATTCAGAGACAGTTGATGACTAAAACATGCTTACAAAGGTTGAACAAATTAGCATCAGATGGAATCCTTTTGTAAATATCACCCTTCGTCTGCATAGTTTTGGTTGCTGAAAATAGAACTCTTTATCTGTGACGTTTGTGTAAGCTTTTTGCTGTTTGTTCGCCACTGCAAATATGACCATCAGGGATCCAGGCTCAGAGTGTAAGATTAGCATTGCTGCCTGACAAAAGACCTCACAGAGACACATCAGCTCAGAGATCAGGGATAAAACCAAAAGAATAGACTTTGTAAGGATGGATACAAATAAGAAACAGATACCTCTTCTAGTGGCTAATAGGCAAATGGCAAAGTGAGTTTGGTTCGCAGGTGGCTTACTGCTTAAAACACTAAATATCTATGGTTAGGTTTGAAGTTGTTAAGCCCTGTTAAGAATTACTAAACTTTTAAAGGAGGGACCATTTTCAAAACTGGTTTTAATCAATAACCTTTGCTCCCACACTCTTTGAGCTTCAAAATCAAGTATGGTATGAACTATTGACCCAGTCAAGGCCGTAATAACCTCATGGGTTATCTTTTTTCAAGCCAGAGAGAAATCTGAGGTTCTTATGACAGAAAAAATTTGAGCCTGTGTGAAATCTTGATCGAAGAAAATCACAATGAAGTAAAACTCCAAATGTAGTGTTTTTGAATTGATAAAATTATGTTTTAAGATACATAAATAATTTAAAGTACAAAAAAGAAAAGTAGTAGACTGTTTATATGTCTGCAACATTAGACACACATTATTCATCACTTGAGCAAACAAAAGTCCGCTCCTGGAAGTTTTTTTTACAGTATGAACATAAAATCCACAAATAAGGAAGAAAAAAATGTGTCCCTATAAGATTTGACTCATCTTATTCGACTATGATTCTTTCTGTATTGTTTACAGATGCTGGAGATGTTTGAGAAGGATGATACGGACATGCAGACCACCAGCTCAGACTCAGTGCCCATGATTCAGTATGAGACTTTGAGGAAGGAGTTTGAAGCTCTCCAGGAGCGCTTCTCTCAAGCCCAGGCTTCACTGGAAGCCCACAGCGTTTCTGACGAGCAGTGAGCTGACTTTATTTATACACCACAAGCATCTCAGTGCAGCTTCTACACTTCACTTAGCCATGCATTGTCTATTTTTAGATCCGCACAATAATATCTCTTTCAAAATCCCAGTATGGTTTTTTTAAAGGTCCTTTATTCTAAAGAGAAGCCATATATTTACTTCTATGTAGATTTATTGCACCATGGTTTTCTTTTTATCCCAAAACACTTGTGTGAGGTTGTTAAAGCAACAGTTTATATTAAAGTCATCTTCTTTGTTGTAATAATGAATTAGATTTACTAGATTTGATTATCTATTTACAAGTAAAGACTATTTCATGGCTAGAAACTGACTTTTGATATTGTTTGCTGAGAAGTTGCATGTGTTGACGTCACTTTGTTGTCATGTCACGCAGAAGCAAAGGCAGCTCTCAGAATGGAAGTGGAGATCCAGAAAGCACAGGAGCTCTAGAAGAAAAGCTGCGTGGTTTAGAAGAGCAGCTGGCCTCCTCCCAGTCTGAGCTGGAGGAGCTAAAAGAGCAGATGCGTCTTGGGGTGCTTTCTGTGGAGTGCGCTGAAGGAAACGATAGTGCAGCAGTTGCTGGGGCTGCAGAAGAAGAAGGTGCGAGCCAGGAGGCGCAGCAGCTGAGAGCCAGGGTGACGGAATTGGAGGAGAAGCTCGCAGAGAGACAGGACGAGGCAGAGGCTCAGAGCATTCGGGACAATGACACAATCAAACAGCTGACAGAGAAAGTGAAGGAACTCCAGGCTGCTCAGATAGAGTCTGTGCTCAAGGAAGAAGGAGAAAACAAAAGAGGAGAGGCAGAGAGCGTAAAGTCCCTCCGTGACAGAGTTGTCGAACTGGAGGCAGCCCTGGCAGAGAGCCGGACTTCAGGGAAAGAGGGAGCAGGAGATGGGGACCGGGTCCGACGTCTTCAGGAGCGCTTGGCTGAACTGGAGGGAGAGCTGAGGAAGTGCGTCCCCCGTTCAGAGCTAGACGAGGTTCAGGTGACCCTTGGACTCCAGTGCGAGCAACTTGCCAGGGAGAGGGCAGATGTGGCTCGACGGCTCAATGATGCCCTTCTGGAGCTGGAGAGACTCAGAACTCCTCAACGTGGAGATACAGAGGAAGAGGAAGAGGAGGAGGAGGGCCATTCAGAGAGCTCAGAGCCCTCCGTCATATCAGGTTGGCTTACTTTTCTGGATTGGACACGTTTGTGTTTATTGACAATTTAGCTTCCTTTGTCTTCCAACTGTGTCTGGTCAGATCGATCCAGGCAAACTTTGGCAGCAATGAAGGAGGAACTGGAGGTGGCGAGGCAGGAAGCAGCCCAGGCTCTGGACTGCCTCTGTGCCGAGCGGGAGGGCCGTGCGCAGGACGCCCTGCGGCTGAAAGACGCTGTGCCACTTTCAAAGCATAAAGAGGCACTGTCTGCAGTGTCGGAGCAGCTTGCTCAAACTCTGCAGGAGCTCCAAGAGGAGAAAACATTAAGAGCTCAAGCTGAGGAGCAGGCAGTTAAACTCCAGACAGAGCTGCAGGGCAAACAAGATGCCATTCCCAAAGAGGAGCATGAGAAGGTTAAGGTCAGTACAGAAAAGGAAGCAATAAAAAAAGTAATGCAAGTAATCCTAAAATTTTTCCCCTTTTTGCTTCAGTTAGAATATTCAAATCTCCCCTGGACAGAGTTTTAAAGACTGTGAAATCTAATCTGTGCTTCCCTGTTTGAAAGGAAGAGCTCCAGCACGCCCTGCAGGCCAGTGAGAGCAGTGCAGCTGCGGCGCAGGAGGCTCTCAGTGAGAAAGAGACAGAGCTGAGAGAGCTGAAGTCCCAGAAGGCTGCACAACAGGGTCTGATCTCCAAGGAAGACCACGAGGCGCTGCGCCTCTCTCTGCAGGCGGAGATCAACGCCATCACAGCACAGTTCAACGACCTCACCAGGAAACACGAGAAGACATGCACGGAGGTTTGTTCAGCGTGTTACTGGGTCTGTTGTCAGTACTCTTCAGTGGCCTCTAAAGCCATAGTAGATGTTATTGTTTCTGCAACCTACTGAGCCATGCTTCCTTTGGTGCCTCCGTCTGCCCTTTACATTATTCATCTGATGCTTTTCCTCTTCATTGCCTATCATTGTTGCAATGATTCCTCTTTGTGCTCATTGGTGTTTTAAAGTAGTGTTGAATTAGCACTTTGTAGTTTTGCTACATGTTGGGCTCTGGTGTTCTGATATAAATACTTGATCGAGATAGTTGTCCTCTAATTTGGTCTGAATAGAATAGAATAGAATGGAATAGAATACAAACCTGTCAATCTGGCTGTTCTTTAAAAGTTTGACAAAATTATTGAATCAACCTCACCCTGAAGACCAAGGAATACTATAGGGATGAAATTGGGAAATTGGGTTTTAATAGGTTTATATATGAATATACATTAACGTGCATACAGTCATGCTACAAATTCAAATTTTTGTTCAAATAAAACTCTATATCCTTAACATTCCATTCAACAACTATGCACTACTTTGTGTTTGCCTTTCAACATAAAATGTCAGAATAATATACATTAAAGTTTGTAGTTGTATTGTGGCATAATGTAACCAAAATCTAAGTTGTACATTGATATCTTTGGCTTGCGAAGGTGAAAGAATCCTACAACTGTAATCAGAAAACCCGGTCTGCACAAGTGTTTAGACTATTGCCATTTGACAATAATTTTTCTTCATATTACATTTCTTGCACCTGGAATACCTGGTTTAGGTATTCCAGGTGCAGAGGGAGGCGCTATTTCACAAAAGTGAAAGGCAGGCGGCAGAATCCCAGCTGGTGACAGTGCAGAAGCAGCTCTCTGAGCTACAATCTCAGTCCAGCCACATCCAGGAACTCCACAAAGACATCCAAGAGTCCCAGGGTCTAGTCAAAGAGAAGGACCGTAAGGTAACAGAGTACAGCTCCAGTTTTAACAACAACAATCGTCGTTGAGGTTTTGAGATGGCAAACTTCATCCCATCTTGTCTGACGTTTGGTTAGATAACAGAGCTTTCCAAAGAAGTCTTCCGGCTCAAAGAGGCCTTGGGAGCTCTCTCCCCTCCTTTCGGAAGCCCGTCCCCTCCCTCATCCTCTTCCACGCAACATGGCAATCCAGGCCAGCAGATGGCACTGCAGAACAGGATTGGCATACTAACCCAACAGCTGCAGGTGAGAAAAATGTGACAGAAGTAATTTAATGTGACAAATATGAATATGAATAAATATTTGTTGTATCAGTTTTAGGGATGTATTGATAAATCTAAGTATTTTTGCACACAAATTAATCCAATGTATATGCATGATAACAACAATCAATGTTTTGTTTCAGCAGAAGTTTGTGTAGGACAGTCTGATGTTTCTAAGTATATAGTAATGCCGAAGGTATTCGGTCTCCACATACTGTGATCACATTCAGGTGCTTCTATCAGGTCACAGATGTAAAAAATGTAGACAGCTAATTCTCTTGCATAGGAAGGCAGTGGGCTAAAGCCACACTATAAATCTGGGTGTGGTAGTTGTCTGGAAAACCGCACTTACCTCACTGTATTGTGTCAGGTGTAAAGTTAGGTGCAGAGAAAATTATGGGGTGGGAATGATTTTAGGAGTTGAACTCAATCCCTTAGTTCAGATTGAATTATGTCTTGTTGCAAAGACATTTTGGGTAGTTTCATGCTCATAACTTTGTCAGAACAGTTTGGGGATGATGCCTTCCTGTTTTAACATGAAAATACACCAGTTCATAAAGCAACAGCCATAACATGGATAAGCCATTATCCATGTTCTTATGGATAATGGCATAAATAAATAATATGGATAAATAAAGAACAGATGCTATCCTGACTGAACCCCTTTACAATGGATGTTTTTCATCCAACATCAGTCTGACTTCACAAATGCACTTCTGGAATAACAGTGAGAAATGCCATGTTAAACAATGAGGAAAACCTTGACAAAGAAGCTGCAAAGGGTGGGACCAACATCATAATAAATCCCACGGATTAAGAATTGGATTTCATTGAAGCTCCTATGTGTGCAAAGGCAGGTCAGTGATTACCTTTGACAGAATAGTGCATGTCTAATTTAGGTGAGAAAGATTGTTCTTCAATAAACACTATATGCTTCTGCTGATAATGTTTTCACTCAAAGGAGTTCGCTGGAGTGCTAAGCTAATCCTGAAAAGACTTGTTGATAAATTGACTCATATTTTAGTGCTGTTCTAGTTAATTATACTCAAACGTAGAAAAAAATTGTTCTCTTTGCTGGTTACTTTACCACTTAGTTTTGAATGTGGGAAAATTTAAATTGCTCTCAGGTGAGATCATGAAGGCTGGCTGGGAATTGTTGCAGACAATAGACTGTCTCTTTCACTGCAAAAGCCCTTACAGGGCTTTTGACTTAAAACCCAGACTTGTTGGGTCAGCAAAATAACATGCCTGGGTAGTAAGACTGTGGGCTGTGTTTTTACATGCACAAATTGCTGTATAGATTGTGGCAGACACAATAGCACAGATGATACAACAACAACCTGGATCAAGACATTGAGCTTAGTCAAGTACTCCAGTACACATAATTAAAAATAGACCCAATTTAATACGTGGGTTGGATCAGATCAGGATATCTCCAGTCAGTACATTGAGTATCAGATACTCTGGCTCTTAACCCTGAAGTGATCTTTTTTCCAGGACTGGGAGAGAAAGCACAAACAGGTGGTGGCTGTGTACCGCTCACATTTGCTAGCAGCTGTACAGGTCAGTTAAGAATACATGTATATGCACAAAGTAAATGTAAAACTGTCTCATTGTTAAGTGTATGCTACATGTGGTTAGTTGAGTATATGTGGTTTGTTTTATCTGGTTCATTATTATCCTGAGATAATCAAATTATGTTTGTACTGTAAAAAAAAAAAAGGGAGAACAAAATAGACTGTGAGCGACTTGGCTTGTTGAATAAGTTTGGCCAGATAAATATACGTACTAAAAAAAAAAAAGTAATGAGAGACTCAAGAAGAAATCAGCTTAATCTGTAGATTAGCCTTATACTGTTTAAACATTTGAAGGTAGTAGAGAACTTTAAAAATGACCTGAGCTGACCTAGTTTTAGTATGCTACTAGTACAACTATTAGTATGCCTAGGTTGGCCAGTATCTGAAAGAGTTCAAATAAAGTTCCCAATGTGGAAGAAATTCAGAAATGAACAGTGCCCATGTAATAGTTTAATGTTGCTGCAATCAGACCAGAGATTTACAGCATAATCCTTACCTGGTAATGGGCTTTGGCACTTTGCTCAACAGGGTCGCATGGATGAAGAGGTACAATGCCTGCTGCTTCAGATCCTGAGGATGTCACAGCAGGGACACTGAAGTCTCTGCAACTGGCACCACACATTTAAAGCTCCATCGACCAGGATAAGACTTCAGTTAGAATGCCAAACACAGCCAATCCGCGGTCCGACATCGCTGCATGTGTATATTATGAACCTCAAACAACAAGCCTAATTCTTGCCTGATTAGTAGTATTCAAGAGAATTGAATGGGGAGTGCCTCTGTTTTTTTTTTTATTTGTAAGAAGCTATTGATAGATATGTAGATACAGAGTGGGTATTTTGATGATAGAATCAAGCACTGATAGTGTGACAAGTCTACTGATTTTACATAAAGTTGTTATAATAAAAAGGAAAACACTTGCTCTTCCTTGTGATTATTTTTCACATTTTAGTCAAAAGCTTTAGAGGTAGAGGTCCACCTTTCAGCTGGGTGGCCATGGTGTTCGAATGGCCTTGTCAAAGTCCATATCTTTATCTAATTGTAAAGTAGTGGTATAACTTGCAAATTGCTGTCCATAGATGATTAACAACCATTTTGGCAAGAAAAATTGCCTCTGCTTTTGTTAAGATGGTACAAAGATATCCCAAAGGACGTCCAGCTGTAGAATCAGCAAAATGTGTTCTCCTAAGTACTAACTCAAAGTGGTTGAAAACATTTATGTGCATTAATGTGCATAAATGGTTTACTCACTATTAAGCTTCAGTTTTGAAAACTATCTCTTTCCTTTCCATTTAACAAATATACAGCACTTTATGTTGGTCTTTTGTCTAAAAGCTTCAAAATGAAATGAAAACCATCTATTTTTAGTTGGTCTAAAACTAGAAAAAAACAAATTAATCTTTTAACTCAGTAGCATAATTTCTCACTAAAAGTGAGAAAAACAGCCTAATTTGAGTACATTAAAGTAATTGGTTTTCACAGTCAGTGGTGTGGAACCAGTTAATCTTCCCAGTAATAATATTTTGTAAAACAGCATTTGATCTCTATAGGTCAAGACACAATAAAGAGCAATACTTGGCCATTCCCCTCTAGATAATATTTTTTATTGAAACTAGCATTAGGGGACCAGGGTCTGTCAATGAAGAAAGTTAAGAAGTCACAATTAACAACACACTATTTTATCTGTACCCTTTCATAATTGATTTTATTGACTAAACATAATAGTGAAGAAGGGGGAAAAAATGATAAATTCCTGAGAACGCAAAGGGGGAAAAAAAAAGCATTAAAAATATTCACATTCTGATCTCATTAAAAGATTTATCTAATTGACCTGTCCTTGAAACACAGAAGGAAAAAAAAATACAATCCAAAAGTACTACAGTGGCACAGATGTAATGAGCCACTTCCTGGTGTGCCCTAAAGAAACAACACAAACCTGTTGAGCTTAAATACAGAGATGTGGACACAAACTTGGTCATCAAAGTACCAAATTTTCCTGAGCTGGGACAAACAGAGGGATTGCACATCCTTATCATTATTTTATGTCCAATCACTGCAGAGGAGAGCAATCGGTGAAACGAAAGGACATCTTTTCTGAGGACCTCACAAAAGAGATTAATAATAAAAACAGCTGAAAGACTGTGATTATCTAGCAGAAAACGGGAGCAGCTTACATCACTGTTTACAAATATAACAGCTTAATTATCCTGAACTTTGTTTATCTTTTCATTGGCATGACAAGAAAATGTAGTCTTTTTGCAATGAGTGCAGAACTGCACATTATATACACTGAGACAAATGCCTGCCAGTGTAGTTATTAAGGCACTGGGAAAAATACATGCAGGTACTGCTCAACAAATAATGGAATTAAAACTTTAATTTAGTTATTCAATTCAAAAAGTAAAACTCCTGACCTTAACCTCTCTCTGAGGTTCAGGTAAGAACAGTTGTCTGCCCAATTAAACAAAGTGGTACCACGGTCATTAAAGCAGGTACTGGTACTTTTGGCAGTGTAGGCAGTTGCCAAGTTCTCCTGAAAAATGAAATCAGCATCTCTTTACAGCTTGCAAGTAGAGAGAAGAATGAATTGCGCTAAAATTCCCTGATAGACAGACGGCTGCATTAATTTTGAACTTGAAAAAACTCAGTGGACCAACACCAGCAGATGGCTGTGTCTCTTCACCCTTCCTCTGGTCTCTGGAACCTACATTTTCAAATGAAAATAAAAATGTACTTTCATCTAAAATAATAACTTTGGACCACTGAGCGACAGCCCCGTGCCTTTTCTTTTTAGTATGACGCTTCGTATGTCTCTATTGCAGGAGCAACTTGAATATGAGTAATATTCAACGTCCTGTGATTCACCTGTGTGTCTCTTTCACTGAACTCTCCAATAATGTGCTTGGATACAGCATTTATGAGCAACCAGCTTCTTTAGCAGTGACCTTTTGAGACTTATTTTTCTGCTGGTCACGTCGGTGTTCTCATCTATCCTATCATTGTAGAGGGCACAACATGGTCAGAATGTAACATTTCTTGGTTGTAATTAATTAGTAAAAAAAAAAAAAAATCTGAATATTTAGATGTTTTTCTTGGAAACATATTTTTGGGACGTAAGCAGTCGTAAGTCATAATCAATAAGATTAACATAAATAAATGCTTAGGAGATGCCACTATGTGTAATGATGTTTCTATAAAATACATGAATTTCACTCTTAACTGTATTACAGACTTAAATTATTTCTGATATTCCAATTCATTGAGATGTACCTGCACAGTTAGAAATGAAGACATTAGCTTTGACTCAGGCTAGAGGATTCATCGCAGAGTAAAGTCTGCTCGGTCACAGGCTTGTGTAAGTTCATTAAACTGCGATCGACTCCTTACAAACAGCAAACAAGACCACATATGTTAATTGATGAAAATGTAGAAAAGCTTCATGTTTTGACGATACTGTGGCAAAATATAAAGTACATAAGCGTGTGCAGCTCGTACACCGAACACTGAATCAGTGTTTCTCCTTTGTGCCTTCTCAGATACTGGAGACCGATGTAGAAATAGCAAGTCATTGCATCCCAAAGAGAGAGACGGCCTTCTGTTGCGTCTCAGACACACAAACCTACAGTCATTTTCTGCATATTTGAAGAAATTTGCTTCTCAATCTGAAGGCTGACATCTCTTCAGTTTATATCTGTGACAGATAATCGGTTTCAGTTTTTCCTCTGTTCATGTTCATTGTTGGCAGAAAGAATGGCCGGTAATTACTGGATTACTGGAAGCACTTGTTAGTTTTTTATGTTTAATGATGTGGCATTCTGGATTCTGGTTCGCTAAATGTCCGCATGTCGAGGCGTTTATGATGTACAATGAAACATTTGGTTTAGCCTGACAGCCAGAGGAAAGAAGGAGCTCGGCTTGATTCTGCACTTTCATGGGAAGTATGTTCAAGGCAAAAAAGTATAATTGTTCTTTCAGGATGAAAAAATCATCTATTCAGTTCGTAGGCCAAATGTTTCTCAGAGTCCAGACGAATTCAACTGTGAAAAATGATGGAGAGAAACATATTATGGTTACTAAAGAATAACATATTGTGTGAATCAAATATGTTTCCATTTAATATAACATGTATCTAAACTGCAACTAATATATATCACTAAGATCACACCTCCATAGTCCTTCAGTGACTTATGTCTTAAAAGTTTTCATACCAACAAAATTTGATGGGGGAAAAGGATACTTGGTTGTCAGTTGTTTCTTTTTCTTTTTTTTTTATTAAAATCAGAAAAAATATGCAAAAGAATTGAGACTGAAGCAGAGGTTCATTTTCCAAGCCCAGCAGGATTAGGAACCTAAAAAATAAACTAGAACTACAATGAAAATATTTAGACCAAGGCATATTTATTAGAATGGCACAGTCAATGTCCACACCTACGTGTCACTTAGAATCTGTGGCAAAACCGGAAATTTCTGGATCACAGATACGCTTCATTGAAATTGATTGAGCCTGAGCTCCAGCAGCAAGTAACAGGCAAAAAATACAGTGTAAAGTTTAAAAAAACATGCATTATTTTTTTAAACTTAAAAATTATAGGTGACTTTGTGAAGCTCCATCATATAAAATTTCTATCAAAGTTTGTGGTTGTTAAAAATCTTCAGTGGTAATAACTTCTTTTTCAACACACTGAAATGATAAAATTTTTTATCTATCTGATTCTATGCTTTTTTTTTTTTTTTTACCTCATGGAAAGCAACAATTGCTCTGATTGGTAAAACATAGAGTGTCAGCTGCAAGCAACTTTTAATATTTGCATGTAAAACCATTCAAATAATGATCTCTACTTTTAAAATCAACACATGCTGTAGCTTACCATCTCACAGCAACCTGGGTGGTTCACTGTTTCCTCCGGACAGCTTGTTTAAGATGAAGCTCACTTTCCGCTGCAACAATTGGCAGCTCGTTCTTCAAGTGGTACGTTATAAGATGGCTTATACTCTCAAACAGCATGTCTTTAGTTCGGACCTGTATGGGGACCAACAAGTTTTACATTATGCAAACAAACTTTTGGTGTCAAAAAAACAAACAAATTGTTTTATTTAAGTCTGGTGTTTGAAACAGACTCACCACTCCTTCTGGGTCCACTAGCAGCAGGTGTTTGGGCAGGCCACAGTGCATGCCTGTTAGCACGTACTGCCCAGGGTTGGTGGTGCTCTCACGGACCAGGAAGTCCCCATCTCGAACCAGGAGTTTCTCTGCGTCTCTCCGGCTCATGCGACTGTGGTACCACGTTTCCCTGCGTAGTTGCTCCTCGTTTGGGGCCACGGGCGCTCTGCGTCTCGGTGGGCTGGGCCACTGATCCTCTAAGTTTCGAACGCCCCCACCTCCAACCTGGGAACCAGAACCCACTAATACACCGGACCCAACAGCTCCTCCACATGCCTCATGGAGCTTTAGGGCATCCTCGAAGGGCCCTGCAGAGGCACAAGAAGTTTAGTTATTCAGTTTAGCTGTTCTGCTTCCGTTTTTCCACTTCCTTGGGTATGTCTAGAGTAAATCTCAAGACTCACTCATATCAAAGAGGTCCTTTTTGGGACTATCATGTGGTCTAGCCCCTTTATGTCCATCTGCTCCATGTGTAAAAGATTCAAGGTTTTCCAAACTTTGTGTATTTACATACTGGTGCTCTTCATAGTCCTTGCTGCCTGGTGGCTGACCATCAGCACACAAGTAACCATCTAATGCAAGAAATGAGACAAAATCCAATTAAAATAACACTTTAATAATTTTTCATTTCCTCTTGTTATTGTGACTAAAGTTTTAAAATTTGACTCTCCACCAGAGTAGATTAATGTGTACCTAAGTTGTTTTGTCATACAAGAATCACACAGACCTCTTTTTTTTTAATAACTGGCCAAGAAATTAAGGAGGGTAGAAAAGGCTAATCTCATCAAATATCCAAAAACTTAACTATAGTAAACTGTTATCACAAATGATATAAAGCGCAGTGTAAAAGGATTAACCTCTTTGCATGTTTCATTGTTGAATTACATGCAAAAGGATCAAACTGATCAAAAACTAAATACTAATACAAGAATGTAAGTATAAAGAAATACAAAAAGAGTGTAAGAAAAAACTATGAAATTTAATACAAATAAATAAGTTCACCATTTAACAATGAACAATAATTGCCAAACTCCAAGAATAAAGTGAGAACCTAAAAATACAAATACTTACTGATTATGACAGAAATAAGATGTTTTTAAAAGCAACAGTGAACCTCCACACAACAAAATGTCACGTGGTCTAGAGATAGTTATTACAAACACTTTATGGAGATCGTTGCTACTAAGTCATTAGGTGTAAGGGGACAAATACTTTTTCACATCGGGCCAATTTTGATTGGATGGCATTTTTCTCTTGATGCAATTATTATTGAAAATTTCTTTTAGCGCTTACTCTAGCTTTTATTTGTTTTAAAAAAATAGCTAAATGTTCTGAAACATCTAAGTGTGAGGGGAAAAAAAAGCAAAATAGAAGAATTTTATCTGGGGCAAGTACGTCGTTTTTTAACCAGCAATAGCCACTTTTGGCCACAAGGTGTCTCACCTGAGCCACAGGTCGTCTCAGTGTCCCAATGAAGCTCATAACACAGTTGACCGAGTGGATAAGATCCCTGCTCTCTCCTGGCCTGTGAGCCCATCTGTCAACACAACAACACATTTTAAACACACAGTTATCTCTTCTCCCGTCAATGCAGTTCTGAAACACACAATTTAAATATTTCCTACAGTACGTCTGCATACAGTGAACAGGCAGCATAGCGAGAGGCATAGTTTCTTTTTATGCAATCATGTCTTTAATAGTTGTGGTGCAGGCACATCAAGATGAATTATAGCGCATATATTGGGAGCTTGTGTGGTATAATTCTGTTTTAATGTGGGGAAGCAGCAGACAAACACATCATAACCAGTTTGAGGGATGCTAAGTCGAACATGGCATTTTGGTAATAAACTTTAACTATAAAGTAGATTATGAAGGTCAGATATACTTTATATAACATCTGTGAAAATATTGGATTGCAAGCTAACCACGTCACTGCTGGCAGCTTCATTTTTAAAGCTGAATAAAAACTATAAGAGCATGTCAAAACTTAGCTGAAAAATTTCAATATTACATATAAGTTATCGTGTCAAACTTTACAGGTGTATAAAGACAGAATTTCACCTACACTGTTCTTAGCAAAGAGTCACAAATGCACATTTAGAATCCACAGCCTGACCTGACAAGATACCGTTTCCACATTCATGATGCTCACCTGAGTTGCTGTCTTGCTCTGTGGCTGGGTGTGGATGTGACCCAGCAGGACCCCAGTGGGCCTCAGCCTGGAGTCCACGACTCCCCCAACAGGAGGCTCCTTCCCAGGAATGCTGTTGTAGTAATCGTGCTCTGATGCGTCTTCGTCCTCGCCCCACACCAGCTCCTCTGTCCTGACAGGCCTAAAGTCAAATGCACATTCTCTGAATTCATGGCTAAATGTCACAATGAATAACCTAAGATTTTCTAAATGCTTTCCAGTTCAACTGCTTGCCACAATTAATTAGAAAAGGAAATCTCAGTTTGCATTTGTGCACTTCCAAATGTGATTTACAAAACTATGATGACTTGCTGCTGGTCACAGGAAGGTGGATGTTTATTTGAAACCGGAACAGAAGATAAAGCTAAGCTTGAGTTTCTCCTGCGTTTGCAAAAGCGTCATTCAATAATTGATGGATGCTCGGTAAAAGTGCGAAAATATCTAAGCATTCAAAGTTTCAAATAAACACAAAAGTAACACAAGAACAAAAGTATTGAAAGATTATCAGTAGATTAGGTTTTCTAATGTCGCCAATATGCTCTATATATGAGGTCGTCCAAAGGCCTGAAAAGCCTAACATTTAACACTTTTCTGTGTTTTTGTTTTTGAATAAAAACACAGAAACATGAAGTCATGTTTACTTATGACTTCATGTATGCAGTTGCTTCAGGACTGTTACCTCTCAACAGATGACATGGTTTTAGGAGGGCTGTGTAGATACTGTTTGAACTGCAGCTCAAAAGCCTGACCAATGGTACTGATGACACTCTGGGCTAAGCCATCCGAACACTCCAGGATGTGACATGCTGTAAAAAATCCAAAGGGTTATGGACGCATGCAGAAAAACAAGTACCCAAGCACATCATCAGTATATGTAAAATGCAAGGCTGATGATTTATATACTGATA
Organism: Girardinus metallicus; assembly: GCA_903067095.1. Lineage (NCBI taxonomy): Eukaryota > Metazoa > Chordata > Actinopteri > Cyprinodontiformes > Poeciliidae > Girardinus > Girardinus metallicus. The sequence continues at coordinate 5,717 of CAEGAE010085374.1, read as the reverse complement.
AACACAAATTTAAAGGAATATAATAAACACTTTGTGTACACTGTAAAAAAGCCAGTAAATTTCATGGTAAAAAAATGGTAAAATACCAACAGTTTCTGACCGTAATATCCAAAACATTTTATTACCGTAGAAAATACATGGAATTCTGGCAACCCCAGTTGTAAAACAAAAAACATATTTTACCCATAATTTTTTTTTACGGTGGAATTATGGCAACGCCACACTGTAAAAAAAGACAAACATAGATTTTACGGTAAAGTGCCGGCAACTGGGGTTGCCAAAATTCCACCGTAAAAACAATTATGGGTAAAATCTGTTTTTTGTTTTACGGTGAAAGGCGGCAGCTGGGGTTCCACTGTAAAAATTTACCTGTAATTGTTTTTACGGTGGAATTTCGGCAACCCCAGCTGCCAGCATTTTACCGTATAATCTACTTTTTTTTTTTTTTTACAGTGTACAGAAAAGTAAACCTTACCTCTTTGATTTACTGGGTCTTTGGCTACGTATGCAACATAATCTGGTGTGTCCTGCAGCAAAGAAAATGGAAAGTTCAACTAGGTCAAACGTAAATCAGAGGTTCTGAAGTAAACTAATTGATTTTTGGGCCACAAGATTGGAAACCAGTAAAATATAATTGATATATGTTAAGATGAAAATGTCAATTCCAAACAGCAGGCATGGAGAGTCTGGGGGTTAAAAATGCCACACTCACTGTGTCTCCTCCAGAGGCAAATGAGATGGACTGCATGGGATGGTGTGCAATCACCTGCAAGATACATATGTGTGAAAATGAGTGACATGAGACCATTTAATACAATCTAAAAACATGTACAGTCAAATATGCTTTTAAAAAATTAAGAACTTGATTGAAAATCAATGATTCAGCAAGACCAAAAATCAGTCAGTCAGTTAATTAAATCGATTGATTGATTTTTATTCTATTGTATACAAATAGATAAAGATATGAAATAATTGTAATAAAAAAAGAAGAACACCGTCTTAATGTTTAGCTTTCAACTGCTTGAGTCAGAAAACTGTGCTTTGGTGGTTCTGTTTTTGATGCTTTAGGAGAGTTTGCCTGACAACAGCAGTTGTCAGATAAAGCCCAAGTAAGGAGTCAGAGCTCTGTTTCTTCAGCTGCCGACATACAGATCTGGGACAAATGTTAGGAAAACCTTCAATGTCCTCCTCAGCTTCCCTCACTATCCACTGTCTGCATACTCCACATTGCAGCTGAAGTACCAAGCTGAGATGTAGTAAGTCAACACACTCTCAACAACAGCTTTGTAGAATGTTGTGAGAATGCTGGCCAGGAGGGATATTTGTTTCACTTCCTCCAGAAAGTGCAGGGCTCCAGTTTTATTCTTGGATTCAGAAGGGTTTAATGCAATACAGTCTTTCCACTGCGTTCTTGTGGTTGCTAGGGGTGCATGGTCAGGCTGTAGAAACTGTAGACTCCTAACGTCTTTTTGTCCATATTACAAATATTGTCTTTCCATCAGCCCTCTAGGTGTTTTGACTTCTTCCCTTTACACATACTCGTCATGAACAAGACCAAAAACTTGATTACAAAATTTTTGGTTTTACCCAAAAATTAACAATGTTCTCTTCATGCATTGTTGCAGACTTGGGTGTTAACAGTGTGAAAAGCGATGATTTGTAAGGCCTTGAGACACGCCAGTCCTCATTGTAATAAGAGTTTGTTTGACCCACTTTACTTGTTCGAACAGAACAAGTAGTTTATCTATTCGTCTCTGGAGAATGGTTGTACTATACACACGTTTCTGGTTTTTGCTGTCCTGATGAGTGAGAGCTCTGTGTAGTTGGATTTTAAAGATTTTCACACTATTACAGATCTTAAAAGGCGTGGAGGCTGGATGTAATGTCAACATTAGGCATAAACACTAAATAAGGAGAGCTGTCTAATTTAGTCTTTTCGTTTGTAGTAGTAGATAATTTCACCTGTCGTGTGGTTGGGACGAGAAGTCCAAGGCCATCTACAGAAATGTTGACAGCGATGTTCATGCCTGCAAATCGCAGGTTACTCTTTCCCATGACTGACTGCAGAGCTTTGTTTGGGGTCTAAATGAAAGAAAAATGAACGCACAGATGTTAACTGAGTTAATTAAAACCATATATGTTTTGGTAAAATAATACTTATTATAAGCATATGACACTGAAGTAAAGATTCACGGTAAAATATTACTACTGACCTTTTTCGTCCAAGCCCCCTTTCCACCAGGCACTGCCTCACAAAGCCTGTTGATGGCTTCCCTGATTAAGAAAATTTGGAGAGGGTGCTGATCACACTAATGAAAAAGTCATTGGTCACTTGTCATAAACAAGTCGTCTGAAGTAAACTAAAGTCCTTTATTGAATTACAAGAAATTGGGAAAATTAGGGCAAATTTTTTCAGATGTGCTGTGTCCCAAATCTGTTACAATTCAGTGGTGAACAACTGTTTTCTATCTGGTCTGTTGTTCACAAACTGATCTACAAAATGTTATGTGAAAGCTGAGATTCTCTGCTAAATTATAGAAAACATAATCACAATGTGATGGAGAAAAAACAATACAATGCTTATTGTGTTTACATGTGTTTTGCACAAAGCACCTCTCTCTCCAGGATTGCTCTAACTCTGCAGTGAAACAGCTGCAACCTGTGGGAATGGTGGCCTAATGGCTACTGAAAGCCTTATTTCTCTGTGTTTCTCTGATGGGGGGGGTGAAGAATAACGTAGACTCGAGGCTGTAGCTCGCTATCTTTCCGCAATGGGACGGCAGGGACAGGAATCAACAGGCCCTATCGAGTAGCTCATAAATATTTAAAAAGCAAGCGTCCTGGGCCTTGTCTCGGGTAAAGGTCTTCTCAGGGATTTTTGAAAAACACCACCACGTTCAAATGACTCATGCTGATGAAAGCAGAGGAAGGTGGAGGGACAGGAGGAGAAGAGAGAGAAGTTGTTGTTATTGTCTGCAGTGCTGGTCTTTCCCTGTTAGTCCTGGTATCTAAATGCTGAGACTCATATGCCAACCTGTGTTTCCCACAGGAGCTGAAATTTTTTTTATATTTATTTTCATGAAGTGGTAGTTGTAGTCCTCGAATTGGGAGAAAAGAGAAATAGGTCAACCCACTGGGTCTTGCAAAAATATTAATACCAATTGAACTTTTTGAGATTTTGTCACATTATTAACTGCAAACTTTATTTTTTATTTTTTTTTTACAAACGAGTGTTGATCTTGTGGAAGAAAAAGTAGAAGAAAAAGAAAAGAATCTGAAAAGTCTGGCATGCATTGACTGAACCACCTTCCAATTATATTAGCAGTTGTCTTGAAAACTGATCAATACCAAATTTGCATATATAGACCTTTTCTTCCCTAGATTTCTTAGTATTTTTCAAGCTCAGTCAGATTGAACGGACAGGGTCTGTAACGATCAATTTTAAAGTCTTGCCACAAATTTTCAGTTGGATTTAAGTTTAGAGTTTACCTGGGCAAATCTAACACGTAAACATAGCCGTTCTATAACCTAACCCTAATGTATCCCTGTCTGGTTTCTTCCTTTGTATTCATGATGCTATTTGTCACTAATGTTGACAAAGGGTTAAAAAAAATAGTTACGTGAATTTATCTGAACAAACAAATCAAATTTAGGAGGAGCAAAAAGAAAAATAAAATATGTCCAAACCATAAGCAGCCAGAATAACTTCAGCAGGGTTCATCCCTTTGTTTTTCTTTTGCTGTTTTGTTTTGCACACCCGTAGCCTCCTCCCTCTCAAGAACTTTCAGCCAAACACATTACCCAACAGGGTGCGTTCACAGAGACCACTGCAGCTTTCCACTGTCATTAGCAAACATCATCAATTATAGATCCCCTCCTCTATCACTCCATCTCTGCTGCATCCTCCTTCTCCTCCTCTCCCCCTGCACTTAAGCTTTGGAAGCATGGTAGGGTCAGATTACTGATGATCGATTGTAGAGGAGAGATAGAAGGGTGAGAGGCGGAGGGGAGGAGAGACAGAGAGGAGGAGGGAAGAGGAGTGTGCTGCTTCTTTGGGGTTGAGGATGACAACAACATCACATGCAGCGCAGGGAAACAAAAAGGACAAACAAAAAGAAACTCGCATGCCAAGAGTTTCAAGTCTGAACTGTAGGACTTGGAACCATCTTTGATGCATTTATGATCCACCCATTACTAATCAAATTAAGTGATTTAATTAAGCATTTTGATCTAAACATTGATCTACATGTACAAGCACTTTAATATTACAGCCATGGACATGTAAATAACACTATTCTTATTGGATCAAATTCTCCTGATTCACCACAGGCAGTAAAGACGGTTGCTGACTTACCTTGTCACCTGAGTCCGTGTGTTGAAGTCCAGGGAGCGCATTGACTTCAGCACCTCAATGCAACCCATGTACTACAGAGGAAAACATCAAATCAGAAGGGGCTCCGCAATATGCATGGAAACATATTTTTATTCTGATTCTGACCCTGTTCTTTACTTAAAATACAAATGTTTTCTTTTTTTCTAATGCACCGTGCTTTTTAGACTATTATATCTTCCATTGTTAAACATGAAAATTCCCATTTATATTTCATGTTGCATCCACAGACTAACCATGAAAGCAGCTGTCTAGCACAGCGTTGCACTAATGGCTGTCAAATCAGGGTGCTAATGGAACCTTGACTAGATTAGCATCACTGAGCTCCAGATTGCGTACAAACTGCAGCTTCTGAACCCTCTGGGGGGGATGATTATGTGTGAGGGTGTTTGATCCTGCAAGCAGTTCACGTGAGAATGTCGTCTTGTCTGCATCGATGTGAGAAAAAAAAACCTGTCATAGAATAAAATCTGGGATATTTCTGTCTTCAACAATTAATAGGGCAAAATTATATCCAGGAACACTTCTTAATATCTGGTTGATTGTTCCTGCTACAAATGAATAATAGAATCAGTGTACTGAAGTGTCACAAAGTTTAGATCCTGAAAACTCTCATATTTTGTCTTTTGTCTGGTTAGTTTAGTGTTGAACAGTTTTTAACACAGTTAACACTTCCTATGAGAAGTGCTCTCAAAAGTGATGCTTTTCAGTTTGTCAAGCAAATGGGATAAACGTTACAGAAGTCTCCATGACATTTTTAGTTTCATACTTTGCCTTGAAAAGATTTTCACATTTTCTGAAGTTATAGACCCAAACTTCAATACAATATAATTATTGTTATCCATATATTTATTGCATAGAGAGGGAAGAAAAGCATGGTTTTCAAATTTATTTAAAGAATAAAAATCTGAAAAATGTAGGGCTGTTGTAAATGAATATTTTAGTAATCGAGTAACCTATTGATTATTCTTACGATTAATCGGGTAATCGGATAAAAAAAAGACAAAATAAAACATTAGTAAATCTAACATAAAAGCAGTGTTACTATCGCACATCAACATCAGTCCAATTTTTCACATTTGAGCTTCTCACAATTACTTTTCTGTAGTTTAGAAAATGAACCTGTAATAATAATAGCTCACTTTGTTAACTTGAAGAAAATCTGAAATTAATTCAATGTAATAATAAAGAGGCAGGCTCACAAACAGCCTATCTATTTGCAAGCAGGCTATTATGAAAAATTGTCTATACTCCAGCTTTCTGTTTCTGTATTCATCTTCAGTCAGTTTAATAGAGGAACTCTCACCTTGCACAGCCATTTATAGCG
>CAEGAE010085372.1:0-16491 GCA_903067095.1 Girardinus metallicus | reverse complement strand
TATATATATATATATATATATATATATATATATATATTTCTTGTACTGTTACTTGTAAATATTCAATTTGCTGCGTTGTAACAGAATAAGATAGTGTTCAACTTGTTTTTGTCTTTAAACCAGAATGTGCCACAGCATGTCTGCAATGTTATGCTTTGCAACATATTTTCATGACACTTAAGTCAAAAAGCTTTACTTTGAATCGTCAAATAATGCAAGAAGGAGTAAAAACACAGATGAATATTCTGGAAATCATCATGAAAGCAAAAACTTAATGGTGCAGAGGAGCCCACCCTTCATTTGCACTCGTATGCCTTCACAAGTTAGTCACCACAATATCTTCAATATAATCTGAATTAGAAAGTGAAATAATAAATATCTAAACCTTGTATGGTGGCCAGGGAATTTTTACAGAGACCTAAATAATTTCCGAAGCTTGCTTATGCCACTGGATAATCCGCTCTGTGTTTGCTTCACCCCACTGTAAAAGATTTTGGAGATAATTTTGTAAAAATAAATAAATAAATAAAAAATGTGGTCACCTTAAGTAATTGTTCAATAATAGTACAAAAGAATGTACTTGTTTGTTGAACAAAATGCTTGATGATTAATTTTCAATTAGAGACTAAATGTCTTCACAGTGTCTTCATCCACCACAATGCAAATTAAAAAGCTTTCATATCTTATTTTAAAGAAGGGCAGGGCAGCCATATGACTGATGTGATTGGTGTCTGTTTCTTAATACAAACCTTTCAAGTTGATTGAAAAGTACATTAGTCCAGGTTATCATTTTTAAATGTCTGGGGTTTGCCAAATCAAAAACATATTAAGAAGTATATGCTCATATTTTTAGCTAGTTTTGAGATAAAATGTACTTTTGGTGTTGGAGACAAAGAGACACAAATGCTGCAGGGCTGATTTTTATTTCAAAGTGGATTTTTTTTAACAAATCCACACTGTTGCCACATTATTCTCAATATATTCATTCTTGAATGAAAACAAATCATATTGCCTAAAGCTGATTTTTCTCTCCTCTCTGCTTTATTATCTCGCTTTACTTTTTTGTATCTTTTTTTCCACCGCCATTTCTGACTCCCCCTCTTTGGCTTCTTCCCTCTCTATATCTCCATTTCTATCTCATACCGCCCATTGCATTTAAATGTATTTGGGTCAGTGGTTCTGCTCTGAAACTTTATGAAAGTGCTTGTCTGTATCTAGCTTAGGTTGCTACATGTAATTGTTCTCTTTAATGTCACTCACCTGTTATAAAGCTCTTTATATACATAAAATGAATTTATATAGGTCATAAGCTTGTTGCTGTTGGGTTGGGTTGAATTTGCTGAAGAAACCACACGAAATAACGCTTAGATGGGTATGATCTGCTGATGAGTAGCAGGAAAATGGGGTCAGTGCTATTGTCATATCGATGTTCCCATGAGCATCGTTTTCTGACTCTGTAGTCCTCTGTATTGTTTCATTTTCTAACCCCCCCACCGCCCCTGCCTTATTAGAGTGACAAAGTGTTACTGATTCAATGACAAGACCGGGAACCCTGTTCTTGGCATCAGTAAGCTCTTTGTCTGCCCCTGTGGTCACTGACTAACCAGCCAAAGTGGCACTGCAAAGCTACTAACCAGCGATTAGAAGGTATAGTGCTGATTTCCTCTGATTTGATGAAATTAAAAGAACAGAAAATAGATCAACACCTTACAAATTTCTTATATTTTCGCTCTTTTGATCAGATTGTCAAGAAATGTTTAGTGCTAGACACAGACAATCTGGGTTAATAAAGCTGATAACATTTTTCCTGTGCACACTTTACTGCCAGCAGTGTAGAATGAAGACACACTTAAATTCCACAATGCATGGCAAGCAAATTCTTTAACATCCATCTGTCTGGAAAATATTACAAAGCCATTTCTAATGCTTTCAGGCTCAAGAGAACCATCTTGAAATACATTAACCACAAATGGAGAAATTTGGAACAGTGGTAAACCTGTTTATGAATGGCATTGACACCCCATCCAGTAATTCACAAAAGAATCTAGAACAACATCTAAGTTGCTTCATGTCTCACTTGCCTCAGTTAAGGTTAGTGTTCATGATTTAACAGAAAGAAACAGATTAAAATAACTCTGTGGATTCTTTGTGAGACTTTTTAAAAGTTATAGAAGTAACATTTCGGGACACAAAAATTACACCTCACCACAGTCAAACGTGGTGATGGCAGTAGTGTGATGATGTGGGGCTGCTTTGCATTTTCATAACTGATGGAACCATGAATTTCACTCTAACAGAAAATTCAGCAGAGAATGCTTAGCTTTTAATTTGTGACCCTAAGTTCAAGCACACATGGATTGTGCAGCAAGACAAACATCTAATGCACACAAGCACACAAATTCCTCTTTAAATGGCAAAAAAGAAAAATTTGTATTTGCTCAGTTTATCTTTGTTTGATATTAAAACCTGTTTGATGATGTGAAACATTTAAGTGTGACGACAAAGCAAAGACATTTGTAAGGGAGCAAACACTTTTTGACAGCAATATAAATTCCTGCTGCTGGTTTTAAGCAGAATAGCACACATCACTACGATCAAAGATGTGCACTGTGGAGATGCCTTCTCATACCTCCACAGTGCAGCAAAAGAAACTTCATCAGCACTTTACCTTGACAATGCTCTCTTTTGATGTCGTTCTCCCTGACTTATGAATTAATTTAGCAGAACTGCTGTTTGAGAGAAGTATGCCACAGAAAAAAAGAGGGAGAAATGAATGGTGGAAACCAGGAGATGGGGTGGGGGGATGGTAGAGACGGAGAAACTGCACAGGGGAATAATTCGACTAATGGAGTGACTGTTTGGATATTCAGCAGAAGTAGAAACGGAGATTATGATCTCGCAATTAGCGTAACAAGGTTTTATTGATTGGCTGCTGCTTAGTGTCTTTGCTGCCAAGACGCTGCATGTGGTTTTAACATGCACAGTGTGTTTGTGGTGGGTGTGTGAGTGCGTGCAGCCCAGCCAAATGACAGCCATACTACAACACTTCCAGAGTCGAATCCAGCTCCGCAGGATCATTGGGCCGTGGCCATTTTATGATCATCAAAGTTGAAATATTATGGATTGCTCAGTTAAAGCAGCCCGCTGAATGAGAAGTGACAAAGTGGAGTACATTTACATTTTTCCTCTCACTTCTGAGATAATCCATTGCTCTTCTATCCCTTTGCATAAAATGATAAAAGGTCTGTATAATAAGGCATTTTCTATCGCTCATCTGCCAGTTTTAAAAACAATATTTGTGCTTCATCTGGACATATTTTGGAAGTCGTTTGAGGAAAAGATTATGGCACTTGTGAGTTGTAATTCCATCTGAGGTTTTTTTTTACAGCTAGTGAGAGAAGTAGAACAATTGGTGGAAAGTTTTGCTTTAAAGTGAAGCAAACACCTGATTATAATTAGATTACTGACTCAAGCTGAAAGACTGGGCTATTGATGCTGGTTATTTCTGTTCATCTTGCCATTGTTGACATATTTAGTAGTGTGAAATCTCTTGCTAGCAGATTTGAACAGATATATCACATTGTTCATGTGCCCATCTTCTTGAAATTCTGTTTTTATGAATTTAATTATGTCCTGCACTCCCTGGCAGCTCTCATCTCTCATATGTTTTTGATGAGCTATTGTAGAACATAATCTCAGAGTCTTTTATGTTTAACCTTTTGACAAATCTATCACCTCCTCCCTCTGTGCTCTGAATTAAAGAGCCATTCCACCTTTCCTGTTTGGATGAGTAATTCTCTCATTTGGCCACGGCCCAAAGTTCAGCTAGCAGGTCTGAGAGTCGATGAAGCCTGATTGGTCAGGTTTAGTCGGGTGTGACTGACAGGAAGCCAGCTGATTGGAGGAGACAGTATTTTTTGACTGGCACGCTGATTAAAGCAGAGCGCTGGCATTTTGTAAACTCCTGCCGTTTGAGGGTCCCTGTACTCACGCCATGGCCCGGCTGGTCTGAATTACGGCTTGGTCACATTAGTCTGATTTATAGCTTCCTTGTGGTGTTTTACATTATAGTAGGTACTGGAATGGTAAACTCCACCCCTATTCACTTCCACTTGTCCTCTCTTCATATTCGTCACTCCAAACTTTCAGTCATCCTCCGTCCTTTCTTCCACACCTCCCTTTAACCTCTGTTCCCAATCTTCCCCCCTCACTTTAATCCTTCCATTTATTTTCCTACATGTTCCTCCAACTTCCATCAACATCCCTTTACCTTCCTCCTCCTTTACCTCGCTACCCCCCCCTTTCCGCCTTCTTTCACTCCCGCACTACATCTTTTGTGAAAATGAAAACAAAGAGCAGCCTGCCAGAATATTTCTATAGCCTGTTCGCTGACGAAGCATTGAGCAGAGACAAAGCAAAAAGATGTGCCGGCATATTTGTCCCAGCAGCAGAAAGATGGAAAGCTCTTTCCACCGTTGCATTTTAACAGCCATTTGGAAACTCTTCACCTTAAATGCTTCCACCCTGTTTACAAGTGCCCTTATTGGAACACTCCCCCAATAGAACAGTGTGTAAATAAATGTAGGTATGTATATTTGTGTAAGGTCAGCTTTGCCATGCTGTCTCTCTCCCTTGTTGCCTGAGGTGAACAGATAAAACTACTGGCCCCTTAATGTGTTTGTGGAAGCTTTTTGACTCTTTCCATAAAATGACGAGAGACCAACTTTTCACTCTTTTCCAGACTGAATGCCAGAGTTTCATAAAACAGATAAAATATACTGCACACCTTATATTGAGCCAATTCACTGCATCAGATGGTTTCAATTTCTTTTGAAAAGCAAACCCTCCCAGTTTGTCTTGAATAGTTTTTCCTTAATTGCTGTGGAAAAAACAACCTAGAGGGTGTTGGAGCATTACACTCGGCCTCAAAATGTTTATTTAATTTTAATGCAGTATTTTTAAGGTGTGAAAACTACACAGACCTAACAATTCATGCTGATTTATTTCCTCGGTTTTGATCAAATTCAAATGAGGTTATATAAATTCCCCTAATAAAATAGTTGAACAGCATGAAGCAGAGGTGTTAGGGCTTGGAGCCAATGAATTGTACTGTTTTACATAAAAAAAAAACATTTAGAACTTGATATTAAAGCAGCCCACCATGTAGAGAAAGTGAGGTGTGATGTGCCTCATAGAAGTCAGACATATATTTAATTCTACACCTTAGTAAAAGTACCACATGCTCGCATGTTTTCAAGGCAGCCGACATTGGCATGGTGGTTTTCTTTGAATGAGAGTGCTAACACATTAATGGCGACACCAATGGTGTGGAGATTTGGAGTTTAATTATTTATATTAAAGTTTAATTAGTGTGAATACTTTTGAGGGTTTTACTATGAAAAGATTGAAAAATTAAATCCTGAAATATTATAGTTAAACAAAAGCTGTCTTAGACTTGCTTTTAGCCTAAATGCAACAGGGGAAGTAAAGCAAATCTTCAGTTATTTTCAACTGCAAAAAGAGAAGTACATGTACATAGTGCATTTTATATAGCCCCTATGCCCTATGGTGAGGAATCACTTGTTTGATGTTCATAAAATGGATTATTTTAGTGTTCACTTACAGAACATGCGTACAGCTTTGAACATTTCATTTTCTTTCTATTGCAAAACCAACAACACATACGACGAAATAACAGAAAACTTTGGTGTGCATAACTATCCACCCCTCTAATTCAGTACAGTGTAGAACCACTTTTTGCAGCAATTACAGCTGCAAGCCACTTTGGATGAGTCTCTATGATCTTGTCACGTTTTGAGACTGAGATTTTGTCCATTTCTCAAGACAAAATTGTTCCATCTCCTTCAAGTTAAATGGTTTCAGTTGCTGAACAGCGATCTTCAAGTTTAACCACAAATTCTAAATTGGATTGAGGTCCAGGCTTTGACTGGGCCATTCCAATATATTTACACATTTCCCCTTAAGCCATTTGAGTGTAGCTTTAGCAGTATGTTTTGAAAGTAAACCTTTGTCGTAGTTTCAATTTGCTTACTGGCTGAAACAAGTTTTGCTCAATAGCATTCCTGTATATTCCATCGCTGCCTTGACTCAGACTAGTTTCCCAGTCCCTGTTGCTGAAAACATCCCCAAAGTATGATGCTGACACCACCACGTTTCTTGGGCTGATTGGGCTTGTATTGATTTCACAAAAGACATAGTGGTTTTCTTGGTTGCCGAATAGTTAAATTTTGGGCTCATCTGACCAAAGCTCCCTTTAAGCAAGTATTTAAATTTATTTTCACCTATTCAGATAGCATCAGGTGAATTTGCAAGTTACTAAAACCAAAAGCAAAACAATAATTATATTGGAAAAATTTTAGAGATCTTTAAATAAATTTGTCGACATAAATTCCTAAATGACCTAATGATTGTCACTGCGTGTTTTACAGAAAAAAAAAAAACATATTTATTTTAAATGTTCCACATCTCTGTTCCGGGCTTAGTGTGGAACCTTTTTTGTGACACATGAAGTGCAAGTTGCAGCACAGAACCAGTAAGAGACAGGGATGTTCATTGACACTCGAGAGCTGTCTCCTCCGTTCCCCTCCACTCACAACCAGCCTCTTATTAACAATGGCACCAGGAGTGCGAGGGTCCAGATGTTAGTCTCCTGCTCCCACCAGCTGTGCCAGCCACTGATACACAGCCTCATTGACTCTGAAACAGGCACCCAAGAAGAGCTGACATCACAGCCACACACACACACACACACGCCCACCCCCGCACACACCCCTACACCCCCCTGGACAGGTAGGATGCACTGCCTTAAAACTGGATTTTATTTGAGAAAAGTAGGTATGAGAGCAACAACACTGAGAAGTAATTGCACAAAGACACATTCACCATAAATGCACAGACTGGATCTACTTTCTCCATCCACACGCTCTTTTACACCCTTTTTCTCCTGGGCTAGAGTTGTCAGCAGCGTTATTTGAGGGTGACAGGATCCTAACAATTACCAGAATAATGCATGTTTGTTTGGATGACTGCGCCATCAGCACTCCCTTTGTCATTTTGAACATTGTAACAGTCAGTCGGTACTCATCCACCACCCTTTATTCTGCTGTTTTTGTCCATTTACTTCTTCTTATAACAATAATTACTTTTGTCATTCACACACAGTGGCACAATTGTCCACACACTGATGGTAATTTCTAACTGGGGGCACAGACAGACGACAACTGTGCAGTTGAGCTTACCAGCTGCTGTTTGTTGGCCTTGTTGTACTTCTGTCAACTCATAAATCAGCAATATCAGTAGGTGCTATTTAGCATTGCAGAACAGGCAATGAGCAAGGTTTAAAAGGCTTTTCCCTGTTAACAAGGCATGGCTGCTCCCAACAGGAAGAGACAGAGGAGAAATAGTACTCTGTTTCTGCCAAAGCAACAATGTAATTCTAGATTCACCCTGTCAGGCAATAAGTTTGATTATGGTCCTCATTTGAAATGTTGGATATGTCTCTTTCCTCCCCTCCCCCCTTATTTTCTGCTCCCTCTTATCCTCTCTCTCTCTGCTCACCCCTTCCTCCCCCTTCACCATCCTCAGCAGTATCAGCATTGGCATCACTCTGACTCCGGATCACTATTGGGAAACCTGAGCACCCGTGTTTTTACCTTTCTCCCCCAACCACATTGGAGGAGATCATGATTGTCACTGATATCACTGCATCTGAATGTCCTTGCAACCACGACAATCTGAAATCTTGTCTGTTGACACGTCGCCTGATTAAATGTCCATACAAACTTTTACATCGGTTTTGTGGAGAGCCTAATCTTGCTCTAAAAATGTGATAGCAGTGCAGTTGTTGCAGCTGACAGAATTAAGTGTGGCTGGTAAGGGGGGATGGAGGAGAGGCAAACAAAAAGAGCAAAGGGAGCCTATGACATATTTTCAATATACCCAAATGGAGAAAAAAGATAAAAATAGGAATAAAAGGAAGAGATTTGTCAGTGAAGGTAGCTAATATTTAGTCACTTGCATCAACTTGCAGATTTAGAGAGAAAGCATGCGTGAAGTAGGGAGTAAGAGGGAGGTTGTGTTTATTATTTGATAAAGCCTCCCTTATAACCTCGGCATGTTGTGCAACAGCTCTGGCTCTCCTTCAACTCTGCGGTGTGCCACTTCAAATTAGTTGCTCGTGGAGAGGGCCTGCCCCGTCTTTGCAAAATGCATTAGTACACCACTCAGAACCTCGTACAGCCTAGGGTTAAACACAAATTATATCATTTCTGTCATCCAATCAAATCACACTGACCCTTGGACCTGGGAGATGAGTCAAATGCATAATGAAATATGACATCGCACAAAAGCTCTGATTGTAATCTGTTCTGACACGCGATCAGATGGAGATGACCTCTTGACCTCGACTGACAAGTGAGACGAGTACTGGGAATAGGATACAGAGGGGAGAACGAGGAAAGGAAACATGAAAGGAAAGATGGGGTAGGGAGGTTCATGCAATTATAAAGGCTGGTTTTAGTCAATGAGGATTAGTTAGTAATCAGCTGAATATCTGACAGTGAATGAGGCCATTTTCAGCTTTTAACAGCAATTATACACTCCATTCCCTCCATATTTTCACTCCCTCTGGGCTTTATGTTCTTGAATGAGTGCATGCCACCAACCTATCTCCCTTTCTGTCCCACCTTTCCCTCTCCCAATGCACATTTTCACAGGACATCCCTTTCACCAGTGCTCTTTTTTTTTCAAACAGCAAAATAGTGACCGATAAATAATAGAATTTGGCTGTTTGAGAGTGAGATTTGTTAACAGGAAGGTAAGGTGACAGTGGGGTAATCGGGGTCAGGCTAGATGCTGTGCATGGACCAAAACTGGTTTGAGTTTAAAGGGGAAAAACTGGCCAGTGTTAGGCCAGCTGAGAGAAGAGGAAAAAATTGAGGTGTAGGATGGCTGCAACTGGATCCTCTGCATTCTCCCCCTCCCATTTGTTGGTCTCTGTGGTGTGTTGATACCCTCTAACTTGGTATTGTAGTAGAGGAAGAGCTATGGCTTTAATTAAGCCTGAGATGATGGACAGAAGAGATGGATAGATAAGGAGAGAGATGATGAAGAAATAGAGTAGCAAAAACAAAAAGCAAAGAGCTCATGCTGTTTAAATTTGAAGATTTTTGTAGTCAGACAACAACTATTTGTCTTGCAAACAAGATCTGTTGTAAACAGGATAATTCACAAATGTAAACTATAGTCTTAAGGCTGAAGTTGGTAGAGCTGTTCCCTTGCAGCAAGAAGGTTCTGGGTTCGATTCCCGGCCCGGGGTCTTTCTGCATGGAGTTTGCATGTTCTCCTTGTGCATGTGTGGGTTCAAACTCCGGTTTCCTCCCACAGACCAAAAACATGACTGTTAGGTTAATTGGCCTCTCCAAATTGTCCCTAGGTGTGAGTGTGTGTGTGCGTGGTTGTTTCTCCTATCTGTCTCTGTGTTGCCCTGCGACAGACTGGCAAGGGTGTACCCCGCCTCTCGCCCGGAACGATAGCTGGAGATAGGCACCAGCACCTCCCCACCCCACAAAGGGACAAAGGTGAACAGAAAATGGATGGATGGATGGAAACTGTAGTCTTGCTTGGGAAGAATGAATGAAATGAATAAAAATGATGAAAGCTTTTATAAATCATTTCAAACATAAACCAACAGTTTTCTTTACAATCACATGGGAAGAAGAGATAACAGGTCTTTACTCTGAGTGCAGAGGGCTGCATAGTGGAAATGGAAAAGTGTTGGAACGAAGGATGTCGAAGGTGATGGAAATGGTGGTGTTGTGCGAGGGATTTCAGGCATAAATCATCAGTGTGACAAAGCACTCCAATAGGCAGATAAGTGCACATTAGTTGTAAGACAAATATGTCATCATCTTCCTTCTCGTTGTCTTTTCTACCCCTGGGATGACTCTAAGCTCTTTTTCTCTGTAGAAAATAAGAACCAGGTGTGAATATGGAGCTCTTAAACTTTCATTTTGCTGACTCATTTTCCACTATATAAAAACATTCAGTGTTCCAATCTTGAGTTAAAATACAGTGTGTTACAGAAGGATTCATACCCCTTAAACCATGTCTACATTGTACCAAGTTTTGATATTTTAGTGCAATACAAAGTAATGCATTGTTTTCAAAGATGTTTAAAATATATAAATATGAAAAGAAGGGGTGTAGTTACTCTGATACCCCCAAATAAATGTCAGTGCAGCTAATTCTGAGTCCATTCATTAATGAATAGAGTTCACCTTTGTGTCATCTGTTTTCACTATATATACAGTTGCAGTATACCCCAAAAAAGGTTTTTAGGGAATATTACTGAATAAACCACATCGTGACGTCTACAGAACATGAAATCTCAAGATAGGCCACATCTAATGTGGAAAATTTTAAGGCAGGGCTAGGTGATAAAACAACAAAGCAAGCTTTGGACATCTCAACAAATCACTTGTCAACCCTTCACAAAATAATTTGAAGAGTCTGCCACAGTTGCAAAACTACCAAAACATTGGTGTCCACCTAAACCGACAGCCTAAACGAGAAGAGTAGAGGAGCCCACGGTATCTCTGGAGGAGACGTGTTCAGGTGGGATGACGTATTAACAGGAGAGCTAGTTGTCTAAATTCCACTAATCTGGCCTTTATGAAAGACTATAAAGAAGAGTGCCATTAAAGAATGAAACCCCTTTTACAGTTTGCCATGAGCCACAGCAAACATATTGAAGGAGGGCTCAGAAAATTAACTCTGCTGATAAAATGAAAAACATGAAAAATGAGAAGTAAAAAAGCAACATGAGAAATGATCTTTGTTTCATCCTGTCACATCTGTTCAGCTTCAGAAATTATTTACTTTGAGCAGTGTTAAATTCCATTAATGTAAAATAATGTGCCACTTAATTTGAAGAAGTTCTGGATGCTCTAAGCATTTGTGGTTAGTGTGCCTAATGGCTAGCAACGACTCTGGGCATTAACTACTTTTGTAAAGGTAAAAACCTAGGTCACTCATTGCAATCTGCTTTACTGTACTATCTCGGCAAGTTATTTTTTTATTATCAAAATCCCCCAAAAGTGAAAAAAAGAGATTTAAATAACTGATAATTTTGTCTTCCATCAGACTGGTTTATTGCCTCATATTTACAGTTCACAATGCAACAACAGCAGACCAAGATTATGTTTCTTACTTCCATAAAAAAGCATTCAGCTTTTTATCGTGCAAATTAATTATATTTGACAGCGGAACATTTCTATAATGGATATACAATTTAATATGAACTGGATGATGTCCTAAATCCTGATTTCTACAGGCACCACAACAATAATCTAATAAGAAGAAGAATATAGAGATAATGAGCCATTAGCCACAGTCAATATCATCTCCAGAAGGCCTTGAGTACTCAGGCAGTGTTACAGAGGGAGTTGGAGGTCTGTGCCAAGTAAAAGACAAGCTGGAAAGCTCCCCAATCAATGTTTTTTTTTTTTCCTCTCTCAGTCCCAGACCAACTGTCTATTCATCTGTTTCTCTCGAAATGAAAGGTGTGCTGGTATGCAACACTTACAGTCGAGAGATCTGTGTCTTAATTAAATCGTTGCAGATTGTGTTTCTCTCGCTGTGCAGACAGCATACTGTGCGTTGGAAACAATGTTCCCTATAGTGTCTTGCAAGGAGCAGATGAGGTTAATAAAAGATGTTTCTGTGTTGGATTAAAATCTGTGTAGTGACGATTTTAGACAAAGTGTTTGCTTTATAATTAAACCCTAAGGAATATACAAAAAAGAAAGAAAAACATTTGTTTCCAAAAACATGCCATGTGACACACTATTTGAATTGCCTTTGTGTGGATTTGGCTTTTAAAGAAGACTAAAGTATACATAAATCAAGCTGTACATGTAGTTTTGTGCTTGCAATTTCATTCTGAACAGTGGCATAATGAATAATTTATCTTGCCACAATCCAACTGGGAATGTCCTTGGTATTTACATTTTATCATCAAGGGCACTGGATGAACCGTCACAGCGATGTAACACATGACACATCTCCACTCCTCGTCCTGTTTGCACAATCAAATGCAGCAGACAAGAGACCCACTGAAAATATCGTTCCAGACCTCTGCCATTTATTGATAAAGGATGAGGGAAAAACAACAGTTTGATGAACATGCCTTGTGATGACTCGACATGATTTTCCTTCAGATTACCTGGTGCTCTCACAGCGAACATATGAGTAAACGATGGCTAAAAGGGGGACACACACGTGGGACTCAATTCACACAATATAAACAGTCTTTACAGCAGACAATTTAGTTTCCTTCCAACAATTATGAGGGGAATTGAATCTCAGGAAATGTTTGTTTTCTTGTCCATTAGGCCACACAATAACAGCATTCCCAAAGGCTTACAGACACATCTGTCTTTAAAGGACAGTCCAGTAAATTTATAGAAGCTTGCTTTCAGTCTATTTTAGGACCAAGTAAATCAAATTAAGGCAAGAACAATAAATTCTTGATGTTTTTTTATTTGTGTGTGTTATGAAACATTTGGGTAAAACAATTCTCTGCATATTTGGTCACTGGAATGAAATTATTGATTGCCTGTGATTAAAAGCACTCTCTGGGACGCTGACTTTAATTTCACAAACGCTAAACTGAGATTTGTAGTATAGGGACGGTAGGGAGATTTTCCTACTTAAAAATATAAAATTTTCATTTGAAAACTGAACTTGCATTTACTCGGATAATCTGAAAGTGTGACATACTGCCAACTCAGAAAAAAATACTTTTTCTTCATACTGTACATGGAATGAATACCAGAATGCAAAATGCCAAAAAAGAGAGAGAGAAAAAAAACTGGATAAATTAGGACTCAGTTTAGTTTGCATTTCTGGTATGCATGTATGTTTTTATACTTTACCCTTAAATTTTTCTAACCAGGAAGCATCTTTGAACTTTTACAAATTTTTATGCTACTTTTTTCCCCCCCATTCATTCTGAAACAATATTGAGTGAAACAAGAAAAAAAGTACCCTGTATCCTCTCTCCTTTTCCTATCTCTTCATGGTCCTTATTTTCCAAAAGTATCTGTTTGAGAGATAAATGACCACTCTGCTGCCGAGGATGACAGCCTACACAAAGATGATATTGAATTGATTTCAGAAATGTTGCAGAACTGACTGTTTGATGTATACTGCTAGACATGAATCATAAAAATTCTATTAAAAACCCCTTGAATGGCTGACACCAGAATATTATTTGTGATGATTAATTTGACTCAGTCATTACAATGGGAGTCAAGTTGGATCGTCTCAGACAAAATTGCTTTTCATTCCCCGTTGAATTTCCCAGCTATTTTTCTTTTCTTCCTGCTTTGTGCAGGACTCCGATCTGATTGGACTTATAGTGTTTGAGCAGTGGCTAACACATGCATTGGTTTTCTTTATCACCAAAGTCAGGCACTCCATGTTTGCATCTAAAATTAGATGTTTTATGTTTGGTTGAAAAGGTTATTATTTTATTTTATTTTTTTCAAGAAACAAAACACTAAATTAAATAAATTTGTAAATTAAAATAATTCAGTATTACATGATATATCACTATATATGTGTTAGGGATATATATATTTGTTGTCATTTCTCTCTTTGAAACAACTGGAACAATAATTGTAATAATAAAGACCAATGAGAGACAGCTTATTCTCCACTTTTTACCCTGTGGCATATTTTTCTGTCACAGGGATAGCCATCAAATGTCTCAGATAACTATCTCTTGCTTTAGAAAATTCTAAATCTTATCTTAAGTTTCATATGACTCTATTTGATCACATGATTGTTTTCTCCTTCTATTTCTCGCTATGTTTATCCATCCTATCAGAGCTACACAGGCCAGACGGGCAGTGGCGGGGGAGGAGGCGGAGGAGGCGGCACCTCAAGTGGAAACGGGACTGGGGACGAAGACTATGAGATCCCACCAATCACTCCACCCAACCACCCCGAGCCACCTCTTCTTCACCTGATGGAGCATGACTCTACGGGCTACCTCTGTCATTCGCTGCCACACAATGGGCTCATCAACCCATACTCGTACACTGAGCTGCCAACGCTCATGATGTCGAACATGTTGGCACAGGACAGCCACCTTGTCTCCAGTCAAATGCCCTCGGTGAGTAAAACTGCCTTGGTTTTGCATCCAATAGTTGGCTTTGGTGGGATCCAACGCAAAGCTGGATAAGAGTATTACCTACAGATGTTTGAGCCTATTTAATAATTAAAAAAGACTCTAAATTTTTAACTCCACTAACTTTTATTTGAAAAGCAAATTTACTTTAAAATGAAGTAAATTTAAAGTACATTTGCTTTATTCTTTGTAATTTGAAGTTCACAGAACATCAGCACCTTCAACATTTAAAAGCAAACAAAAACATGAAGTTTTGTAATGATTAATGTTTGAATGATATTGATGTTGATGAATGATTTCTATAGTGAAACAGATCATGCTCCAAAAACGTTAATGTAATTTTCAAGACAAGTAGACGTAGGCCAAGTGGAGGGAACAGATGATTGTTCAGGGGCTGCCTTGTCAGCTGTAATGCATGGAGAAAAGGATTGTGGGTAAATCCATCAGCATCATATCTGCGTCGACGGCATGCATCGGTCAATCTGTCAAGCCTTCAAACATGAATACATGCTGATTACTCCCTCTGCTCCAAACACACACACAAAAAAACGCTCGTCTGCAAATTAACATCTCAAAACCGTAATTGCTTTTGTGGGAACTGCTGCAAGAAGCAGGTTTCTATCAGAACAGCACAACAATCTGTAGAAGGTTTAGGTGTAAAATGTAAACGCACATGCTGCTGTCTTTTTTCCTATGTTGCAGATGCAGCATTAAATATGTGATTTGTGGTTGAATTTGAAGGTGAATTTGAAGTTCAAGTTATTCGGATTTTGCTTTTGTTCATCACTGTGCAGCAAACATGTAAGAGTTTGACTAAAAATTGTTCCTGTTAAGTTTGACACATCAGATCTGAATGCATCCATTTGGAAGCAGAAGGCATTGATGTTTTTTATTGATTCCAGCACTGCGATCCCAGAGAAACAAATTACATGGTACATTAACATATTAACATAAGAAAATATATTCTTCTTATGTGGAGGCTTAAGGTAAAGGAATTCATGCCCTTATAATTTACTGGATAATGACAGAGATATCATACACTGGCACAGAAATAGTTTCTGCCAGCTGTGTCTTTTTTGTAATTTTTATAAATTCCCCAAAGCATTTTGGATAATAGTTGTCTCTCATTGGTCTTTATTATTACAATTATCAGAGATTCCCACAGTGTTTTGTAAGTTTATGAAGCGGATAAGAGTATCTGTTTTATACAGTGTATTGTAGACATACACAGATACATATCAAGGTCAAGTATGATGTATCATGTTCATCACAAACAGAGGGGAGAGGGGCAAACAGCAGTTGAGATAGATCTTGATAAAGATCTCAAATGCAAACATCTTATGCATTATATATATTGCAGGGATATTCCCCTGATGTATTAGCTTCACATGTCATCTATCTTTATATTCATTTCACATTTTGGTCATGACCTTTACTGTGGAGACATTGCTTGATTGGCCAGTCTTTCACTCCACCGTCAATGTGTGTTTGTTTGTGCTAGGAAGAACCACGCTTCAGTTTTCATGGCGTTGAATACAGTCGGCTGCACAATAAAAATGCATGAGGTTCCAAATGTGCAGGGAGCGCAACATATCGAACAGAAATTTGAACAAATAATCTCCAATTGCTAAGGTTATTTCTTGTGAGTACTGTTTAGATAACCCTCGACCATATAAAGATTATTTTTGGAGACAAGACTGAATGTTTTGCCCAATTTAAATTAGGTTCTGAAAGTGTCACGTTACTGTTCTAAATAGTGTACATTTTTAGATTTGCAAGTGCGAGACTAAAGCAAAGCAGCACATACAGTAATTGTTAAGACGAAAGAAAACAGTATATTTATATTTTAATTTGGCCCTCTTTACTCTGATACCACTAAATAAAATGTAGTTCAATCTGCTGCCATCAAAAGTCATTTAATTATTTGACAGAGATCCTGCATGTAATTTAATCACAGTATAGATGGAACTGGTTTGCAAATTGCTCAGAGATTTGTGAACCAAAATTGGTGGAAAAAAAAAAACATGATCAAAAAGCCTGAGTACATCTCACAGAGCACCGTTCAGTTTGTCATCTGAAATTTGGGAAGTATCCTATTTGCAAACTGCAGAAAAGTAACACATATCACATATCATCCCCATGGTGAGACATAGAGGGTGCACTATTTTTATGTGGGGAGGCTTCAATGCTCCCCATATATGTGTGTGTATATATATATATTTATATGTATATATATATATATATATATATATATATATATATATATATATATATAT